>PISX010016393.1:0-46382 GCA_004024625.1 Mellivora capensis
GGGTAACAGGCGGGACAGCCGTGGTCGCGCACTTACCGGGGCTGTTGGCCTCCCCTTCGAGGACGTGCAGCTCAGCGCAGTCGGCCAGCGAGTGCTCCAGGCAGAGCTGAAGGAAGCGGGCCTGGGTCTGGCTCACGCGCTTAAGCAGCGACAGCAGCGCAACAGTCTGCTCGCACTCGTTCCAGCCCTTAAACCAGCCCGCCAGCACCCCGACCTGGTCGCGAAACATCATGATTAGGGGGCGGCCCTCGGTCTACGAAGCCCCCTCGGCACCCCAGCCCGCCCCGCCCGCCCCAAAGTTTGGCGGAGCCGCAGCCCCGCGGCCGCCGGAGACGCGTTCCCGTTCCAAGGTGGCTCTGGCGCCCGGACGCTGCAGGTACGGCCTCGGCTCCTGCCTCTGTCGTCTGGTTTCGGTTACGTTCCGGTGGTTCTGGCTGATTTCCCCAGAGATGATGACAGACAGTAGCACGGAAATGTTTCTTTTTAAAAAAATAACGATTAAAAAAATTCCCCACAAGGCACACAAACTGAAAGAATGCTCTCTTTCCCCCCCCTTTCTCGCAGCTTCGGGATGGTGATTTCCGGCGTCCCGGGGTCTCTTCCCCGCTGGGCGGCAGCTCGGACCCTTCACACCCGCATTCCCGAGCGGCGATCACCACTGGAAGGAGAGAAAGGCTGCAGTGAGACCTCGGCCAGGGAGAGAGCGCGCCCGGGAAACGAGTGCATCAGAAGGGGCGGGGGGGGGGGCGCCCCGCGGGGGGTTGGTCCCCCCAAATTCCGGCAGCCCTCCTCCGCACCCGGATGCGCGAGAGGAGCTATTCCCGTTGTGGGAATGGCCAGAAGGCTCCTTCCCAGGTGCGTGAGGAGACCCCACGGCTTCCTGTTGCTGCCGCCGTGAACGGCTGGTGCTCCCCACACACCCCACCCGGGGTGGCCTCGAGGGCTGAGCCTTCAAACGCCAGCACCAGCAACAGATCCTCGCGCGGAAAACTTGCAATGCGGCTGCGAAGGGGCGCGGGGGTGGGGGTGGGGGCTAATGCAAAACAGAGGCGGAGGGAGCAGCAGCCCGAGTTCCTTCCTCCTCCCCCTCCTCTTCCTCCCCCTCCTCTTCCTCCTCCTCCTCTACCTCCCCCTCCTCTACCACCTCCTCCTCTTCTCCTCCTCCTCCACCTCCCGGAGAAGCAGCCGAGCGGCTGCAGCTCCATCTACAGCAACAGCCAGCATCTCCACCGCCAGGCGCCCCTCTGGATTTAGGCCGTGAGCAGCCGCGGCAGCAGCTCGAGACAAAAATAAACTCCCCACCCAAAGCTCGGAGCCCAGCGGGCGGAGGCGCAGCCGGAGCCCCGGCTCCCCCGCGCCGCGCCGCTCCAGCCCATCCGGGAGGTCTCCGCGGGCCTACTTTGCCCGGAGCGATCAGATGTGTGCGTGCCTGTGCGTTTGTGTGTACGAGCGTGTGCGCTTTAGGCATTCTGCCCTGACTGCCACCGCCTACGGGCGGGTCCCGCCGGCCCAGCGCCTCGCCCGCGCTTCCCAGGCCGAAGACTGCACGGCCCCGGGCGCGCACCAAGCGCCGGGACCTCCCGAGTCCGAAACACTGTTTCCCCCAGCGGGCTGGGCGGCTCCGCGGAGACTGCGGCTCCACGCCGCCCGCACACGCCCCCCAACGACCGCAAAGAAGAAAGTTCAGCTTCGGGGGGCTCCCCCACTCCGATCCCTGTCCGGGTGGCCGCCAGCGGCGGAGAGAGGAGCCCAGCGGCTCGGCCCTCGAGGGGCCAGCATCCCTCCTCCCGCCTCCCAGAAGTTCTCGAGCAGATGGGAAGGTCTCTCGGGAAGGGGACCCAGTGGCCGGCAGATCCCCTCCCGGGGTCGGAGGGTGGGGGCGCTCACCTCGGCGCGGTTCATCCCGGCGGCTCCGGGCCCCACGCGTGAGTCGGGGGCCGCGGCGGCTCTCAGAGAGGTTGCGGGCGCCCGGAGCGCGGGCCGCGGGCCATGCCGTCGGGGCGGGCGGCGCTGAGAGAGTGCGGCGCTGCGGGTCCGGGCCGCCGCCGCCGCCGCTGCTGCTGCTGCCTCCAGTGTCGGCTCGCGGAGGACTGAGCCGCCGGAGCCGGAGCTCCCCACATGCTACTGATTAACATACACCATTACATCATGGGCTTGGCAGGGAGCGCCCGAGAGGGGGGAGAGGAACCCGGGCGGCGGCGGCGGCACGCAGGGGGGAGTCGGGGGGAGGATCCCCGGACCCGGCCGGCGACGGGGTGGGGGGGCGGATTCCTAAGTGGGGACCAGAAAAGGGGAGGGGAGCAGAGAGGGAGGAGCCGGATGGCGCAGAGGGGTCGGGTTGGAAGAACCGCCCGGCAGAGGGAAGAAGTTTGGGGAAGGGGAGGGGTCCGAGTGAATTCCTCCCCTGGCCGCCAGCGAGTTCTGGAGAGGTCAGGCCCCTAGAGCCGCGGGCGTGCTGGCCATAGAGGACCCGAAGGGCACTTGAGAGGGGGCGGTGCTGCCACCGGCTGCTCGTCCTTGGGAATGTGGTTCGCCGACTCGGGTGACCCCTGGGTCCCATTGGGGCCCGGGGGTAGCAGATCGGTTTGTCCCGCGGGCGGTGGAGAGCTGGGGTCACTGCCGCTGGGGGGGGGGGGGCGGACGGGAGCGGGGGAAGGGAGCGTGGGCGGGTTCCGAGGGTCGCGGAGCAAAGTGAAGGAAACCGAGGGGCGGTACGCAGAGCTGGACATGCGTGGGTGTCCGGCTCCTTGTGGCCCTGGTCCCAGCGGGGCGAGAAGTGCCCGGCCTGATCACCCCTCACCGGGCTCTGGCCTTGGCTGCCCTTTGCTCTTGTCGGCGGCCTCGCGGGAGACCCGGCGCCCCTCTCGGGCCTCGCTCTCCCTGGGGAAGCCGCCGACTTCTGGGGCCAGCTTGGGAGCTGTGCCTGGCGCGCGGGCTGTGGCCACGGGCCCGGAGTGAAGAAGAGCGCCGCCCTGGGCGGCAGGAAGGCGAGCGAGGCCACCTGTCAGCGCGTCTGAGTCCCGTGGCTGGGCAGTTTACCTGGACCTGGACAGTGCGCCAGTCCGACGCCGGGCCTGGGTCAGAGGTCCACGCGCGCGGGAGAGAATAGGGGGGCGCGGCGGCGAGCAGAGAGGCACCGGGTGGGCTGCACGAGTACTGCCGGATTGTCTGGAAAGTAGAGGATTGCTTAAAAAACCCCTAAACCCTAAAAATCGCTGTACCTTCTACTATCAGGTGAATATTCACGGGTGGACTTGGTGGCCTAATCCAGCTCTCTCCGTGTTTTCGGTGAAACACGGAGCCCTTGAACATTTTCTCCTGTGACTTGAAGCTTTGTTTATAAAAGAATATTTCTGAGAAATCGGTGAAAGGAGCGCTTCAGACTCAGCCTTCCCTACTCTCGCTAACACAATATTTTTGTAGATAAAGTATTCGAGATATTATCCCACTAATTCACATTTCCGTTTTTCAACTCCAGCATATGTCACTGGAATTTCAGTCCTGCCTTCCTTCTTAAAACCTAGTTTCTGCACCGTTTACTTCGTGTCAGACATGGGACAACACCTATCTGTGGAAGTATTCAGAGGTCTTGAGGAACTACAAAAGTTTAGGTGTTACCATTAAAATAGGGTATGCGAAAAATTTTTCAAGTTCATTATTAGCCAACCAGGAAAGACATCTGCATAATTTAATGAATCTTTTCCCTAAAATCGAGAATTCTAAAGTCAATGTTTTATTTTTGTTTTGTTTTGTTATTAGGCAGAAAATCTTGTCGGCATTTGCTCCGAGACATTACTATCTATTAGCTAGTCCTTAGTAACAACTTGGGTCAGGAAGTGGGGAGGAGAATTAGAGCCATCTACCCTGGTATACATATACCTTGCTATCAGTGGCAGCAGTTCAAGTTGGGCATCTGAGGCTTTTGAAATCAACAAGGGTGATTTTTTTTTTAAGTGAAAGAAAAAAGTGAAAGAAACCCCACTTTCAGTAACTTATTTATTGTCACCTGCAGGTTCCTGAAGGAATAGTAAAAAACAAAAACAAAACCAACAAACCTTGAGGCAAATGCTTAAGAATTCTACTTATGCTGAAGAAAGAAAACACTGCCACCTACTGGAAAAATGTAGTCCTTATAGCAAGCTTTAACCTAAAAAAAGATCTTGATTTGGCTAAATTTTTAGCTATTTTTGAGAAATACAAAGATAAGCATGACTGAGTTGCTAGTCCCCCTTGTTTTTGTGGGTTCGCAATACTTGTGATTTCCCTTGACTCTTGTCCTTTTTCTCTGATGAGAAAGGGAGTATAGATAAAACCCAGTGATGCTGCTTCATTATTCTAAGGAGTGAAGTCAAGACTGAAGGAAGGGGGGCACCTGGATGGCTCAGTGGGTTAAAGCCTCTGCCTTCGGCTGGGTCATGATCCCAGGGTCCTGGGATCGGCCCCGCATCGGGCTCTCTGCTCAACGGGGAGCCTGCTTCCTCCTCTCTCTCTGCCTGCCTCTGCCTACTTGTGATCTCTGTCTGTCAAATAAATAAATAAAATCTTTAAAAAAAAAGAGAGAGAGACTGAAGGAAGGAAAGTAATACTAACAACTAAATATATGTTTTTGTATTAAATGTGGAATTTTCTCATACGAACCTGTATCCAGCCTTTATGGATAATGATGTAGTGGCTTGGGACGCCTGGGTGGCTCGGTCAAGTGTCTGGCTTTGACTCAGGTCGTGATTCCAGGGTCCAGGAATGGAGCCCTATGTTGGGCTTCTTGCTCCGTGGGGAGCTTGCTTCTTCCCCTGCTTGTGCTCTCTCACTCTCTCTTTCTCCGACAAAGAAATAAAATCTTCTTGAAAAAAAAAGTGGCTAACAAGTACTAAAAATCCACATCACTTAGAAAAGGAATGGAAATATGGGATAAGAGAGATTATTAATATGTCTGTGTTCACTACTTTTCTATTTATTCATACCTGTTGTTCCAGGCACTGCATTAGGTAGTGAGTAAACAGAGCACAAGTACTAAGTCTATAATGATGTTCCAACAAGGAGAGTCTCTGTAAATTAACATTCTTTGAACACTCTTTTACTTTTCTCCTTCCTAGAATCTGGGAAGGGAAGAAACTGGTGTTTGCTCAGTGAATAATACTTTTGATCAAATAATTCATGTTCAAATGTTTCAAAGATGAATAAGTCACTGCTTAAGAAAATGTCTAGGTATTGGGTGTCCAGGCAACTCTGTTGGTTTTGTATCTGCCTTCAGCTCAGGACATGATCCCACCATCCTTCCTCTCCCTCTGCAGCTCCCCCTGCTTGTGCTCTCTCTCTCTCTTTCTCTATCAAATAAATAAAAAAAATCTTTGGAAAAAAAGATGTCTAGGTATTGTTTGTATCAATAAGATATCTCCAGAAGCCCATGTTTATGTATTCTAAAAGCTTTCTTCAAAGACTCTTTCTTCAGTCTTTTTTTTTTAAAGATTTTTATTTATTTACTTGACAGACAGATCACAAGTAGAAAGAGAGGCAGGCAGAGAGAGACAGAGAGAGAGGAGGAAGCAAGCTCCCCGCTGAGCGGAGAGCCCGATGCGGGGCTCGATCCCAGGACCCTGAGATTATGACCTTATTACTTCTAGTAGTAATAAGATAAAACAAGAAAAAGAAGTGCATTAGTTATAGAGACATTAGAACAAGTCATCTTTAACTATTTGCTGTATGAATTAGCAAAACTATTAAAATCTCCACATAAAGGCAAAGACAATGAAGAGTTATCATTCATTCATTTAATAGATGTGTATTGAGTATTTATTGTGTGTCAGGTCCTCAAGATACAATATTTGAAAATAGATGGCATTTTCTATCTAACATAAAAAACTACATATGTGTGTGTGCATACATATATACATATATATAAAATATTTGTATTTAATATATATATAGTATACTTAATTTATAAAGAAAATGCAATAACAAATAAATAGTAATAAATAATAATAAAATAAAAAGAATTAAAAATGCTGAAAGAAATAAAATTTCATATATCCTCTATATATTAAAATATATTTTATTGCATTTATGCATAGGAAAAGGTGTTGAAAAGATTTCCACCAAAATTATACCTACTTGTCATTTTCCCTGGGTGGTGGAATTACTGAGAATTATTACCTTGTTTCTCTATATTTTCTAATTTTTCTACTGTATGTACTAAAATTGCAACAAAATAAAACACTGCATAAGCTCAGGACCACTGACCAAACTTAAATTCAGCAAGTATCTAAAAAAAAAAAAAACCACACTGTAGGGGTGCCTGGATGGCTCAGTGGGTTAAAGCCTCTGCCTTCTGCTCAGGTCATGATCTCAGGGTCCTGGGATCAAAGCTCCATGGGGTTCTCTGCTCAGCAGGAAGCCTGCTTCCCTTCCTCTCTGCCTCTCTGCCTACTTGTGATCTCTGTCTGTCAAATAAATAAATAAAATCTTTTTTTAAAAACGCACTATAAAAATTGGGTCTTCAACTCCCAATAATTGTTTAAGGGTCTGTTTGCTTCCTCCTGGGGTCCTGTTCCAGCCTCATTACTAAATCTCTGGGCCTCAACTCTAGTCTTTCCAGGTCCGGTTCAGACACTTCCTGTGGTTTCTGAATCAACATTGAATACGTTCCAGGCTCTTTGGCCTGAAATACAAAGACTCCAGCATTTGGCCACTATCTGCTGCTCTGGACTTCACTCCCGAATTTCATTCACTGATTCATTCAACAAGAAGTGTTTATTGAGTATAAATCGCTGTGCTGGGCAAATAGAGGATACAAAGGTGGGAGGAAGGCATGGTCTCTTCAACCTCTAGTAAAGGACATAAATTATGTGCACGCACACACTTCACTACAAGGTAAATATGCAGTAGGTATAGGCGAAGACTTCACACACTGTTGAATGAGACCGTGGAGGCAGAAATTTTTCCAGAAAATTCAGAAAGGCACCATTCAGCTGGTGCCTTTTGAGTTGGTGCTCACTGGATGAGTAGTTTGAACAGAGATGGGTACAATTTTAAATGCTGACAGCATCTGGATGTAGAGATGTATACATCAAGGATGTATAGATGCCTTGTACTAGTAAAGTGTCTTGAGAACTCCATGTTTCTATACTTTTAAGTCTAGCAGCAGTAAGATTAAACAAGGAGAAGAAATGCAGACCTTCCCAGACTGTTAGTGGCATTTTACTTGTGGAAAGCGATCCAACAGTATCTGCTTAATTAGGCATATCCCTTAACCCAACAATCTCATTCTTAAGAATCTATCCTACTGGGGCGCCTGGGTGGCTCAGTGGGTTAAGCCTCTGCCTCCGGCTCGGGTCATGATCTCAGGGTCCTGGGATAGAGCCCCGTATCGGGCTCTCTGCTCGCTTCCTGCTCTCTCTGCCTGCCTCTCTGTCTACTTGTAATTTCTCTCTTTGTCAAATAAATAGATGAAATCTTTAAAAAAAAAAAGAAAGAAAGAAATAGGATGGAGTGATGGATAAATAGAGGGATACATAGGTAAAGTAACATGTGATAAATATGAGAAAATGTTAATTGTAGAATCTAGAGTGTATAAGTGTTTAACATTCAATTCTTCCAACTTTTTGTATGTTCATGTTTATAACAAATTGTTGGGAATCAAAATGATAATTCAAATTTCATGTATTGGCCTAGAAATAAGCTTTTTAAAAGTGTGGAATAATGTCTATGTTATGATTCTGTTTTTGTGGTTAAGAATCCCATCTCTAGAACAAGAGTCTTGGGTCTTGGAACACAGCCCAACACTTCCTAGCCCTTTGACCTTTTACTAGTCACTTCCCATTCTGTGCTTAGTTTTACTGGTGACAGATCTACCTCATTATTGTTATGAGTAAATAAGTTAATATGTTTAAGCTTCTCTAAGACAGTGCAGGCATATAGTAAGTGTTCGATAATATTATTATTAAATATGATTGAGAGGGGAAATGAGAGGGGAAAGAGGTATGTGGGATGGGAGAGAGCGAACAAATATTTGTCTCTATAAATATGCTATAAATATGGGTCGCCTGGGTGGCTCAGTGGGTTAAAGCCTCTGCCTTCGGCTCAGGTCATGATCTCAGGGTCCTGGGATGAAGCCCCACATCCGGGGTCTCTGCTTAGCGGGAAGCCTGCTTCCTCCTCTCTCTCTGCCTGCCTCTCTGCCTACTTGTGATCTCTCTCTGTCAAATAAATAAATAAACTCTTTAAGAAAAAAAAAGCTGTAAATACAAATATACACATATTTGCATGGGAATATTTGTTTGTTTGTATGTTTGGTAGAACCCCATGAGGGAACAATCAGACAAATCCAGAAAGAGGAACATTCTCCAAGACAACTGGTCTGGAAAAAGTGGTGGAAGGACTGTTCTAGATTAAGAGACATAAGGCACATAACAACCATATGCAATGTGTCATCCTTGATTACCTCCAGGTTTCAAAAAAAGATCTATACAGCGTATTAAATTTGGGGGACAATTGGGGAAATTTTGCTGATGATAAGGTAATTATTATTTGTTTTGTTAGATGTGACTATGATGTGGTTATGAAAAGATTCTTTTTTGTTCTGTTTTAAGGATATTCATGCTGAGGTGTTTGGGTGAGGAGGTCAAGGGGTCAAGGTGTCTGCAGCTTACTTTGAAATAATTCAGCAAGGGGTGTCCAGGTGACTCAGTGGGTTAAGGATCTCAGCTCAGGTCTTGATCTCAGGGTTGTGAGTTCAAGCCCCATTTTGGGCTCCAAGACGGGCATGGAGCCTACTTTAAAAAAAAAAAAATTACTTATTTATTTTAGGGAGGAGGGGGAGAGAGAGAGAGAGAACCTCAAGCAGACTCCCCACTGATCATAGATCCAGAGGCGGGACTTGATCCCACAACCTCAAGATCATGACCTAAGCCGAAATCAAGAGTCTGACGCTTAACTGACTAAGCCACCCAGGTGCCCCCTGTTTGAAATTTTTCTTAACAAAAAATTGGAAAACAAAGTTAAGTTGAAGGGTTTTATTTTATTTATTTATTTTTAAAGATTTTATTTATTTATTGGACAGAAAGAGAGATCACAAGTAGGAAGAGAGGCAGGCAGAAAGAGAGGGGAAACAGACTCCCCGCTGAGCAGAGAGCCCGATGTGGGGCTCGATCACAGGACCCTGAGATCATGACCTGAGCCAAAGGCAGAGGCTTAACCCATTGAGCCACCCAGGCACCCCAAGTTGAAGGGTTTTAAAACACAGAGGTGGGATTTATGAACAGCATTTGCAAAGGCCAGGAGACGTGCAAGTTCATAGTAAATGCTATCAGTGCTTTGGTGTCACGAACAAAGGCATGAGTTGTAAAAAGGTCAGACTGACTGCAGTATTTCTCAAAGTGGGGGTCCAGGAACCTCGTGCATCAGAATCACCTGGGAGCATATTTTAAAATGCAGATCTCTGAGTTTCCCCGCAGATATCACGAATCAGAATCTTAAAACTTAAAGTTTCTATGTGAGTCTCAATTACAGTGCTCACTAAGCTTCTGCTGTCGCAAGATGAATTCTGGACTGTTTAGTGACATAATAAGATTCCCAGGCCCCTTGCCTGATAATTCTGATTGATTTGGGCTGGGGACTTGAGAATCTGTATATTTGGAAAACACTCTATGTTATCCTGCGATTGGATTAGTTTGGAAAACACGGAGTCAGAAAATTCTGAAGAGCCTCACGATAGAGTTTCCTAAACACGCTTGGTAAGAATCACCTGGGCTGCTGCCGGGAGAAAGCATGCATATTTGCAGCTCTCACCGAAATCTCCCAAATAGAATCTTCTGCGGTGGGGCTAGAAGTCCATATTTTCAACCAAGAGCCTCTGTTGATTCCTTTTTTTTTTTTTTTTAAGATTTTATTTATTTATTTGACACACAGAGAGAGATAGAGACAGAGAGAGAGGGAACACAAGCAGGGGGAGTGGGAGAGGGAGAAGTAGGCTTCCCACTGAGCAGGGAGCCTGATGCAGGGCTTGATCCCAGGACCCCGGGATCATGACCAGAGGCAAAGGCAGACACATAACCACTGAGGCACCCAGACGCCCTGCCTCTGTTGATTCTTGAGACCAGACAAGTTGGGGGTGGGAGGGGGAGGGTATCAGCACACAGGTGTGCATAACCATCTGGGAAAGAATGGCCCGTTGAAACAATGGGGTCAGCCACAAAAGCAGTGAGAGTAGAGGGCCCATGAAAACTCTCTCTAGAAGAAAGCACCCAAGGTCCCTGAGTGGCTCAGTTGGTTAAGTATCTGACTATGGCTTGGGTCATGATCTCAGTGTTCTGGGATCAAGTCCCACATTAGGCACCCTGCTCAGTGGAGAGCCTGCTTCTCTCTCTCCCTCTGCTGCTCCCCATGCTTGTGTTCTCTCTCTATATCAAATAAAGAAATAAAATCTTAAAAAAGGTTGTTGTTTTTTTTTTTTTTAAGAAAGATAGCCCCTTTCTCTTCTTGGTCATTCAGGTACATCTCTAAGCATCCTAGTCGCCACATTCCAGTGCCAAGAATCTCACTAGAGCTTGTCTTCCCACACGGAGTACTTACAGATGAAAACGTGCACTGGGAGTGTGCATGCAGATTTTTGGTGCCCTTGGAAGTCAAAGATCTCACTGTAAATTAATACCTGGTCATGCTAGATGTATGCAAAAATCTCACAAACATGCTAAATATATGTCAACCCCTGAAAGATGGAACAATTTTTTTCTTTAGCCTGCAAGAAGGAAAGCCCTGATGAATTTGTAAGGTAAGTCTGTCCCTTTGAATGTTTCTGGGGAAATACCCAGACATCACTCTTCAAGCCAACTTCACACTCTGCTTTCCCGTGAACTTCCAGCATATTTAGACAAAGGAATATCTGTCACTGAAATAAGGTTATTAGAGCCCTAGACGGGACTCTCAGCCAGACACGCTGGAAATACGTCCTGCGGATCTCGCAGGCTGCCCCGCTTTACCCCATTTCATGTCCCAGCCTCCCTCTGCCCCTCGCCCCCCTGCCTAAATTCACTTCCTCAAACTGGCCAAGCTCATTCTCTTCTGGAGGACTTTGCCCTTACTATTCCTGGAGAACTATGTCTTTCTGGCTTCTTGTCCAGCACTTCAAAAGCCTGGCTCCTCCCTTTGCTCAAATGTCACCTTCTTAGAGAGGCCCTTTCAGACCACGCTATCTCAAGTCTTGGCCCTTTCCTTCCCGGAGCAGACACCACAAGGGAGAGTGTAGTGCTCGTTATTGGTTTACTTCTTCTTTCTCTCTCTCCCCTCACCGGACTGTAAGCCACACAAGCTCAGGGACCGGCTCAGGACACTCACTATCTTCCAGGACCCATCACATGGAAGTGCACGGTCAATATTTGTGAGTGGAATGAATGAGTCTCAGTGCCCTATCCTGTACGCGATACCCTCGAACCGCGTTTCGAGATCCAGCCCACGAGCATGTTTTCACCTAAACTGCGGCAAAACGAGAGTAGCAAGAACAACGTTTTTTCACTGTTCTAAATGTATTCAACTCAAAGGGCTTCACTCTGAGATTATGTTCTTCGTGCATTGGGGGGTATTAAAATATATTAAATGATGGTGGTAGTAAGGAGTATTTCACTATTAATGTCTTATGTGGAGAGATTTAAAAAATGGGGGGGACTTTAGTTGGTCTGCTGGTTTTTCTGGCCCATGAAATTCAGAAGTCTGCAAGTCAGAGGTCACATCACTTCCTCCAAGCGGCTGTTTCCATGACCTGGGGTGGCCGCTGGCATGGATGATTATCATGTGCTCTCTTCAAGTCCTTGGTTCGTGTCTCTGTGACTTGCACACGTGGCAGCCACGGACATGCACTGGTCAGCTCTCCTCTCAAGGGTCTGCCCCAGGATGGTGTGGCCGACCCCAGCTGCCACCTCTTTGCTCGGGGACATACTGCACTTTGTAGGGACTTTCTCAGAACTGTGCTGTGGTCTGAGGCCCTTCCTCTCACTCCTTCCTCCCTCTCTGCTTTCACCATCCTCGTCTGAAGGCTCTCCCTGCCCAGTCCTGCTCCCTCCCAATGGAACCTTCAGGGGCATTTCCCCCCAATAAATGGCTTACACATCTAATGTTGTCTTCTTGGAGGACCTTCCTAACAGACATCCTATCCACTGGCTTAAAGTGACCCTGGGAATCACACAAGGGATTCCAAATGTGATCTGACCAGCTGTGCAACCAGGGATAGGTGACAATCTTATTTCACCCTCTATAAAATGGAGAAAATACAGGGCTGTTGTGAGACCAAGTGAATTACACATGCAGTGCCTCCCAGTGCCTGTCAGTAATGGCAATGGCCTGTCCCCCACTCTCCCTCGCCCTGAGGATATGGAAATGCCTGTTCAAATGCTGTTCTGATCTACGAAGAAGTAGGTTTCACAGGTTCAAGGGAAAAGTGAACCAAAGTGTAGATTCTTTGAAAGTTGTACATTTTAAAGAACCTAAATGAAGGTCTCCTAGGGTAATCAGTGCATAGTATCAGATGATCACATGTAAAATGAGCTTGAGTGCAAATTCCAGCTTCCAAAGACCAGATGTTCAGGCAGTCGTCTGGGTGGAACGGGGTTTAGCTGAGCTAGAAACGTTGCTGGCAGGTGGCGGAACCGTTTCCTGGTGGAAGGAGACCAGTGCAGGTGCTTCTCTGTCCACTGCCTTCAGGAAAGGAGCAGAAGCACTGATAGGCAAGCTGGTGAGAGTAGGCTGTTCGGGTGGGGATGCAGAGAAGGAATGGATGATGAAAAGACTGGACTCGGGCCAGGACTGATTCTGATTTAATTCTGATTTAACGTGTCTGCATCAGACAGAACTCTGCATTTCCCACTGGGGTCTAGGGTGCTTCCTGGAAAGCAGACACAGCTCCGGTAAAGTAGCTTCTGCATGAAAAATATTATTTAGGGGTGCCTGACTAGCTCAGTCCGTGGAAGCATGCGACTCTTGGTCTCAGGGTGCTGAGGTCAAGTCCCACATCGAGCAGAGAGCTTACTTAAAAAAATATATTATTTACACACAATTGCAATTCTGGCTCTCCGAAGTTCATTAGGAGGCCTGAACATAACCGGCCCACTAGGAAGTACTTGATAAATAGTAATTTTCCTTATTTCTGTGCCCAGGTTAGAGTGTGTTTGTTTGGCTACTTTACATCTTGGGGTTGCCTCACACGGAGACATGCTTGGTTCGCTTTTCAAAGACGTCAAATCCATGTTATGAGGCCTAGGACAGGATTGCCAGGGCTTGAGCCAGGATTGGAGGGGATAAAGAGAGAGAGATGTGGAGGAAAGAACCGCAGAACTGGTGACAGATGGGATGTGGGAAGGCTAAATCAGGAGTCGGGTTTGCTAAGCTAGCAACAGTAACAGGCAAGCCGGGGAAGGCCCAGGAGCCATGGCCTGGGAGACTACACTTGAGTTCAGCTCTCATCAGAAGAATGCTCTGAAAGTGTTGGCAGGGGCACACATGCGGATAGAAGGCCCAAGTTCTGTGAGACCAGGGCGGAGTGGTGATTGCCTGGACCAGCTTCCCACATCTCAACTGGGCCATGCGGGCCTCAGGGAAGGCAGGCGGACTTTTGAGAAATCAGCTTTTGCTTTTCATTAGGGTTCTTAATTCTCTCAGGATCATTTTCAAATTTTATTCAGTTCCTCCATTTAAAGACTTCTTCCTGGGGCGCCTGGGTGGGTCAGTGGGTTAAGCCTCTGCCTTTGGCTCAGGTCATGATCTCAGGGTCCTGGGATGGAGCCCCGCATTGTGCTCTCTGCTCAGTGGGGAGCCTGCTTACTCCTCTCTCTCTGCCTGCCTCTCTGCCTACTTGTGATCTCTGTCTGTCAAATAAATAGATAAAATCTTTTTTAAAAAAATTTAAAAATAAAGACTTCTTCCCCCCCCCAAAAAGACTTCTTAAACCCAGTTTTAGGTAAATAGAATGCCACTATCCAAAGCTCCTGACTGGTAGTTATGATTAGTTATTGTTCAGGAGTCCAACTGGAATGTGAACTGGACAAGTACGTTGAATCCAGGAAGAAAATGGCTTTTTTTTTTATTGTGGTAAAATACATAAACAGGGACGCCTGGGTGGCTCAGTTGGTTAAGCGGCTGCCTTCGGCTCAGGTCATGATCCCAGCGTCCTGGGATCGAGTCCCACATCGGGCTCCTTGCTTGGCAGGGAGCCTCCTTCTCCCTCTGCCTCTGCCTGCCACTCTGTCTGCCTGTGCTCGCTCTCTCTCTCCCTCTCTCTCTCTGACAAGTAAATAAAATCTTAAAAAAAAAAATACATAAACAAAACATTAAATTTACCCTTTTTGTCAACAATTCTGAAGTGTGAAACTCAGTGGCCTTAAGCACATTCACGCTGTACAGCAAACCACCACTATTTCCGGAACTCTTCATCCTCCCAAACTGAAATCCTGTACCCATCAAAAAAACAACTCCCACTGCCCCCCTCCCCCACCCCATTCCCTCCCAGTTCCCTCAGCCCTTGCTAACTAGTATCAATTCTCTGTGTCTACAATTTATTTCTAGGGGCCTCATCCAAGTGGAATCACACAATGTTGTCCTTTTATGTCTGTGTTCTCTCACTTAGTGTGATGCTCTCAAACTCATCCATATTGTGGTACGTATCAGAATTTCATTCCTCCTTAAGACTGAAGAAAGAGAGGGACACCTGGGTGGCTCAGTGGGTTAAAGCCTCTGCCTTCGGCTCAGGTCATGATCCCAGGGTTCTGGGATTGAGCCCCACATCGGGCTCTCTACTTTGCAGGGAGCCTGCTTCCTCCTCTTTCTCTCTCTGCCTACCTGTGATCTCTGTCTGTCAAATAAATAAATAAATAAATCTTAAAAAAAAAAAGACTGAAGAAAGAGCCTATGAGGAAAGCTTTTGAAACAGCTTTCTCTAAGATGGAGTTCGATAAGAGGGGGTTAATTCTGGTTTTTAGAACTTAGTCAGGAACACTACATTTTTTACTGATTTCTAAACAATATAATTCAAACCAATTAACCAGTACAGTTATTTAAATAAAATATAAATACTAGCAAATGAACCACAGTTTCAAACATGAACGCAGATGGAGTCACATTTTTTTAAAAATAGACAAGTGTGTGAAGTATTAATTATAGTTTTTGTACAGTAAAACATCTCACAAGGTGTCATAGGTAAATTTTCAAATAAATATAGTCAGAAGGTTAAATGTAAGCATTGCAAAATTACTTCCATTTACAGGATTTATATAGGTCAGAATTACAAAAATGAGACCTCAGACATTTTGGAGGGATTACTTGTCCCAGATTGGCATGAGAGTAAAAATCAGGGGCACCTGGGTGTCTCAGTCATTAAGCATCTGCCTTTGCCTCTGGTCATGATCCCAGGGTCTTGGGATCAAACCCCGCATTGGGCTCCCTGCTCAGTGGGAAGCCTGCTTCTCTCTCTCTCACTCCCCCTGCTTGTGTTCCCTCTCTCCCTGTGTCTCTCTGTGTCAAATAAATAAAATCTTTAAAAAAAAAAAAGATTTATTTATTTTGGCAGGTGGGGGGAGGGTCAGGGAGAGAGAAAATCTTGAGCAGACTCCCCCTGAGTGGGGATACCCATGCAAGGCTTCATCTCACGACCCTCAGATTATGCCCTGAGTGGAAACTGGGAGTCAGACCCTTAACCAACTGAGCCACCAAGGCGCCCCTCGGATCATATTTCTACAATTTAATCAAAGATCAGGCTCCCCCTTCCCCAATATTCTTTTTAAAATTTATTTAATATTATGTTTTTTTATAGATTTTGTGATACTTGGGGTATTAGTCAGCTTTGTTCTATTTGTAATTTGTTATACTTTCCCCCAGTACTTTTTGCAGCAACCTCTGTAGGATGAGAAGATCCCACTATTGCTGGCACCAACAAGCACTGTTGCACAGGATATGTTAGGTAAAATATTGATGAATCCCACATTTTCCACACCCTCAGAATGTTCCCAGTCAGGAAAGCTATGAGAAACGGCCTGGTTACATATTTAAATTTTCTTGCAAGATGTTTCAAAGCCTTTATCAAGCTCATGTTCATGTTCATTAAGCCTCTTCTGGAGAGCACAGTCTAGGTAGCACAGGCCCTGAATTTACTTGAGCCCGTACCCGTTCTTCACAGTGGAGTCTTGTATAGTATTGCCTGGACTATGTTTTAGGAAATGCATGGCTCTGATAATAGTTTCGAGAAAAGCAAGAAAAGTGATGAAAGAATTTTAAAATTGTATCTACAGTTCAGTGATGGAAAACCAGGAGTTTTTCAGATGATGTAGGAAGGCGACTAGTGACTAAGAGTACAAGCTTCAGGCAAAATAAGAGACAGCAAAACTGGATTCAAATCCCCACTCTACCATCAAGTAGCTGTGTAATGGGGGCTATTTAGCCTGTGGGTCTCAGTTTCCTGTCTACCTCAGTAAATTGGGCCAGGATTACGGGAGATAATATCTAATTGTGTCAATTAGAGTATACCCAGGAGACAAAAACTACAACAATCATTTTATCAGAGATTATTAATAATAAAGAGTCGTTAACTGAAAAGTCGAAAGGAAAACATGAAGGTATTTCAGAGGTAGCAACAGCAGAGAGCAGCTCTCTTCCTCAGGGCTGGAGAAACAAAGTAAAGAAGGTGGATTTATAAAATCTGGGGCGTTTGGAGGTTGGGGCGGGGGGGTGGGGAGGGGAGGGGTTTGGCTCCCAGAGCTGAACTTCTCAGACCACTGAGGACGGGATGCTGCTGGGCTGGGGCTGGTGTCCTGAGTGGGGAGGCAAGGAAGCAGTTTTGGCAAATGTCAGAAGAATGGCCAGGGGGATTCAGCGGCTTCTCCTGGAACCAACCACCACTGCCAGGTAGACTGAGGTAATGCTCCCAGGAATAGGAAGCCCACAGGAAAGAGACAGCAAGGAGCAAAAGTTTTCTTCCTCTTATCTGCCAGTCTCCCTTTGTTGGTCTGATTTGCAAAGCTCTATAGGCAGCCCGCTAGGGAAGCATGAATGTGGTCCCCAGAGCCTTACCCCAGCATCACAAAGCAGAGAATAGAAGGGAAGGGTGGGTCTGGAGCTTAGAGGCAAAAGCTTCATCCCCGCCCCCCCCCCCCCCCCCCCCCCCCCGCAAAAACACAAAGTGATTAGATCATGGAAACTAGATGACAGCTCTTTCTCCTCCTAAGCTGACTAGTTGACTCAGTCCTGTACTTGGGACAAATTTGCAGAATTTCTGTAGGACGTGGCTATGATAAACACAGAAAAGATTAAATGCTAGAGGTTCAACCAATTACATGAAACAAACAAGGCAGGCGTAATGTTACATCTGAAACTTAAAATGTCTAAAATGGAACTCTCGGTTTTGCACAACCCCTTCCCCAAACGCGTTCCCCCTTCGTCTTTTAAAAGTGCAATTTGAATATTTGACTCTATTATCTTCCCACTGCACAGAAGACAGTCCCAGATCCTGCCGTGGCTGATAAGGCCTGTCCTCTTTCCAACCCCATCCACGTGGCTCCTCCTCCTTTATTCAGTGCTAGTCACACAAACCTTCTCTCCATTCCTCCAACACCCAAGCTCTTTTTCACTTTGAGCCATTGTACTTTTCATTTCTTCCGTCCAAGTGTCAGACTTCCCACCACCACCAGGACCACCACCAGATGACTAGTCTCCTATCAGTCTCTGGGGCTTCTATCTTGACCTCTTCCTTCCCAACAATACACCAGTTCATTCTCCACATTCAGCCAGCTAGCTTTTTTGTTTTTTGTTTTTTGTTTTTTAATAAAGAGCAGCTCAGATAAGGTCACCTCCGTGCTTTAACTCTCTAGTGTTTTCCCATTGTTGTTGTTTTTAATAAAACAAATCAAATTACTTCTGATTAAAACCCTTCAATGACTCCTCCTTATTTTGTGATAAAGCTTAACTCTTACCAACCCCTTCCTGATCTTGCCTTGTCCAGAATAGACAAATCTACAGAGACAGGAAGGAGATGATACCCACTCTTGCCACTTCTGCTCAACATTTTGTGAAGCTTTTTCTGTATGTATTAAGATGATCATATGATTTTTATCCCTCATTGTGTTAATGTGGTGTATCACAATCATTGATTTGCATGTTGAAACATCCTTACGTCCCTTGAATAAATTTCATTTGATCATGGTGGATGATTGTTTTATGTGTTGTTGAATTTAGTTTGCTAGTATGTTTTGAGGATTTCTACATGAGAAAGAATGTAGTTGAAACCTCTTCCTCAAAACAGATATAAAATTTCACTCAAAATTATTCATCGACCTAAATGATAAAACCCTTGGAAGAAAATACTGCAATCTTGACTTAGGCCAAGTCTTCTTAGATATGACACCAAAAGCACAAGCAACAAGAGGAACAAATAAATACGCTGGACTTCATCAAAGTTAAAAACTTCTGTGTTTTAAAGGACACCATTAAGAAAGTGAAAAGACAACTCAAAGGATGGGAAAATATTTACAAATCATATTTCTGATAAAAGACTTATATCTAGAATATAAGCTCCTACAAGCCAAAAATAAAGTCAACCCAATGGGCAAAAAATCTGAATAGGTATCCAAATTACTAATAAGCACATGAAAAGATGCCCAACATCACTGAGCCATTAGGAAAATGCAAATCAAAACCACAATAATACTGTGTATAGTGGTTGCCTGGGGCTGGAGTGAGGCAGGTAGAGTTTGAGTATAGAGTTTCAGTTTAGCAAAATAAAAAAGTTCTGGAGATTTGGTGCACAAGAATGTAAATATACTTAACACTACCAAACTCTACATTTAAAAATGGTTAGGTTGATAAATGTAATATTACATATATTTTAACCACAATTTTGAAAGTTTAAATTATTTTTAAATCCCCACAATTAGGGGCACCTGAGTGGCTCAGTGGGTTAAGTCCCCTGCCTTCGGCTCAGGTCATGATCCCAGGGTCCTGGGATTGAGCCCCACATCGGGCTTTCTGCTCTGCCTCTCAGTAAATTGGGCCAGGATTAGAGGCAAAAGCTTCATTCCCCCTGCCTCTCTGTCTACTTGTAATCTCTGTCAAATAAATAAAATCTTAAAAAAAACCACAAACCCACAATTAGGGACTTCTGGGTGGCTCAGTCAATAGGCATCTGCCTCGGCTTGGGTCATGATCCCAGGATCGTGGGATCGAGCCCTGCTTCAGGCTCCCTGCTCTGCAGGAAGCCTACTTCTCCCTCTCCCATTTCCTCTGCTTGTGTTCCCTCTCTCACTCTGTCTCTCTCTGTCAAATAAATAAATATCTTAAAAAACAAAACAAAACACAGTTATATCACTTCTATCCACTAGGATGGCAATAATCAAAAAGATAATGAGTGTTGGTGAGAATATAGAGAGACTGGAACCTCTTTGCATTGCTGGTAAGAATGTAAAATGGTGCAACTACTTTGAAAAACATTTGGGAAATTCCTTAAAATGTTCAAAATAGGATGATAGGACTTCCACTTGTTGTTGTATGCCCAAGAAGAATTAAAACATATGTCCACACAAAAACTTGTAACCAATGTTCACAGCAGCATTACCCATAACAGCGAAAAAGTAGAAAAATCCAAATGTCCATCAACTGATAAATGGATAAACACAAGGTGGTACATCCATGTAATGAAATATTATTTGACAATAAAAAAGAATAAAATGCTCATTCATGCAATAACATGGATAAACCTTAAAAACATTATGTCAGGAGATGTCATATATTATATAATTCTACTTGAGATTCTACATGTGATTCCATTCCATGAACTGTCCAGAATAGACAAATCTACAGAGACAGGAAGGAGATGAGTGGTTGCCTAGAGTCAGAACAAGATGGCAGGGATTGAGGATGAATGCTAATGTGCACAAAATTTCTTTTTGGGAGTAATGAAAATGTTCTGAAATTGATTGTCGTGGTGGTTGGAAAACTCCATAGTATACTAAAACTAGTCACTATACTAAAACTATTGAATGGCATACTTTGAATAGGGAAACTGTAGGCATGTAAATTATCCCCATTAAGCTGTTAAAAAAGAAAAAGACAGAACAAAAAAGGTCATGCATTTTTTACCTTGTTCACTAGGAACAGTTGCTCTTGGAATCCTGAGCCCCCTTTAAAGAAATCTGACTACAGTGAGACCACCAGGCTGTGACAAAGCCCAAGCCCAAGGAGAGGTGACATGTCCTAGATCAGCCCCGCTTTCAAGTCATCACAACCAAGGCACCAAATATGTGAACAAAGAAGACCGTCAGATGATTTTAGCCCTCTGACCTTTGAGTCACACTCCCAAACATCTGAGTTTTTCCAACATAACTCCCAGGCAGGCTCATGCCTACCATATTCTGCCCCAGTACCTGACCACAGAATCTAGGAGCATAATAAAATAGTGCTTGTTTTATTCGACTCTGCTTTGGGATGGTTTGTAAATACCACTCTTCTGGCTTTCTTCCTACCTCACTGTCTACTAGTCTACGGGTTCCTCTCCAATCTCTCTGAATGTTAGATTATCTTCTCAGTATGTGGACTTCTGTTCCTGGGTGTACTCCTTCAGCCACTTCACACAGATCCATGGCTTTACATACCACACTGATGACCTCCAAATTTATATTTTTAGCTGGACCTCTCCCCTGAACTTCAGAGTACTATCTTTGCCTGTTTGTTTGATATTCGTACTTGGTTTCCAATTAGTAAAACAAAACCGAACAACAAAATAAATTGCTCTTTTCCTCCAAACCTGCTCTTTTCCCAATTGGCTCCATCTCATTCTTGTAGTTGTTAAGGTCTCTTTGCATAGACATTCACATGGCTCACTTTCTGGCCTTCTTCAAAGGCTCTACTAAAACCCCTGGTGAGGCCTTCCTATTACTACTATTTGAAATAGTAACCCCACTTCCATCCTTCACATTCCCTGTTTGCCCAACCAAGCTTTGACTTTCCCATAGCCCTTCCCTCTACCTGAACAGCTACATCTTTTACTAATTTATTTCTCATTCTCTCTCTCTCTCCACCAGAATGTAAGTGCCACAAAGGTAAGTGTCTTGCCCATTATTTTCACTGCTGTATTCTCATGCCCAAACAATGTGTGATGTCTTTGGCACTCAGTAATTACTTAATTAGTGAATGAAGAATCAAATGAGTTCAAGGAGCAGAGATGTGATCAAGAACACAGGTAGAGTGCTGGTCTCAAAAGTAGATATAATACACCTCCTCTTTTAGGGAAGAGAGAAAAGAAAGTCCACTGGCTATGTAGCCAGTCCACTGGCTACAACTAAACAAAGTAGTAATAGTAGTACGCATCACACATAGGGCTTCCTCTATGCTCTGCCCACTTTACACATATTAACTGGGCTAATCCTCTCAAGAGGCTACAGGTAGGTTCTATTATCACCATTTCTACAGACTACGAGGAAACTGAAGTGGAGTGAGTAAGTAACTTGGCCAAGGGCCAAGAGGCAGAGCTGGGATAAAAACCCAAGATATAGGACTTCAGGCTCTATCACCTTAACCTCCACAGCACACTACATCTTGAAGGTTCTTTGCTGGAAGTGATACAGGACTGGTGGGATATAGAACGTGAGAAAAGTGGAGGAGGTTTGCAATAGCTATTGGAAATTATAGGGGGTCCAAGAAGAAAAAAAAAAATGAAAGGATTGTTGAGCAGCAGTGAAGGCCTGGACACAACTAAACAACATGGCTCTGTGGTACACTCCATTAATTGCTTAGTTCACTTGACCTTCTGTGGTAACAGCAGTAAAGAAACACAGTTGAGTTCAGCCAAGTTTCTGGGTTGATGGGGCAGGTAGAGCAGAGAGATCAAGAAAGCAAGCTAAGATAAAAACACAGTCAGAGCACCAAGGCCCAAATTACTTATCCTTAAACCACCAAGGCTTTCCATGTGCATACATTGGTCTCCAAAATTCCATTCTTTTGGTTTTATTTTTCAGTCTTTCTGGCTGAACATTTGATGATGGGGTTTTAACAAAGCCATCACAAAATTACTATTGTCCCTCTCTTACCGTGGTATAATCTGAAGAAGCTGAGGAAAAAAAAATAGTCAAGGCCTCAAAATAGGGGTTAAAATAATAATAGATACCTAATTGACAAGAATGGCATATTACTCATCTTTACTCATCAATAGATGAGTCAAATGCTCCTGCTAATCCTGAACCTCAGACCTAAGCAGATTTACCCTCCCGATTATGAGCAATACAGAGGACTGAAGGAAAACGTGTGCTTTTTAAGGACAGTATTAGTAGCAAAAGAGAAAAGAGTCAAATTAATTCAAGTATGTATTATTCTTCCCCAAGTAATCATTATTTATGTAAACTTCACTTTTACTAGGGTGGAATGAATGAAGAAGTAGAGGAAGGCCAGAATATGCAAAGGGAAGATAACCTCTTCTTGGAAGCCTGGAGTGGGAAGTGGCATTCCCCTCCAGACAGAAAGGTCAATAACGTGCCCGATGTTAAATAACTCACATATGGAAACCACGGATGTCTGGTTCTAAGATTCCTGTTGTTTTCACAGTGATGTGCTATCTTTGTAACTTCACAACTCAGTCTGGTAGACTTATTAGAAATATTAGTTGTCGGGCGCCTGGGTGGCTCAGTGGGTTAAAGCCTCTGCCTTCGGCTCTGGCCATGATCTCGGGGTCCTGGGATCGAGCCCCACATCAGGCTCTCTGCTCAGCAGGGAGCCTGCTTCCTCCTCTCTCTCTCCCTGCCTCTCTGCCTACTTGTGATCTGTCTGTCAAATAAATAAATAAAATCTTAAAAAAAAAGAAAAACAAACAAAAAAAACACAATTTGCTTACCCAAAAATAAAAAAATAACAGATCCAAAGGGGCACACACACTGATGTTTACAGCAGCATTATCAACAATAGCCAAACTATGGAAAGAGCCCAAATGCCCATCGACTGATGTGGCATATATATATGTAATATGGGTAATATGACTATTACTCAGCCATCAAAAAGAATGAACTCCTGCCATTTGCAAGGACGTGGATGGAGCTAGAGTGCATTATGCTAAGTGAAATATGTCAGTCAGAGAAAGACAAATACCCTATGATGTGAAGTTTAAGAAATGAAACAGATGAGCATATGGGAAGGGGAAAAAAAAAAGAGAAGGAAGCAAACCATAAGAGACTCTTAACAATAGAAAACTGAGGGTTGATGGAGGAAGTGGGGAGGGGGATGGGCTATATGAGGGATGAGTATTAGGAAGGGCACTTGCTATGATGAGCACTAGATGTTGTATGTAAGTAATGAACCACTAAATTCTACTCCTGAAATCAATATTACACTATATGTTAACTAAATAGAATTTAAATAAAATTTTGAAAAGAAAAAAAAAACACATTTGAAATAGTGAGCAGGGAACCCAGGAGCGAGTTAATGAATTATTAGAATAAACTCAGGGGACCCGGGAACTAGAGGTCATGATGACAAGGATGAAGATTCAGGAGGAATATAATACAGGGAGGCAATTTCAAAATCTGGGAAATGGCGTTAGGGAATTATCCAGCAATAGGGCCCGTCTGAGGCAGAACAGGAGTCTGAAATCATCTCCTCCTACCCTTCCTAAACCCAGACTATCTATGTTGATGCTTCAAATGGCCACAAACCAAGACAAGGCTCTTCACACTACAAAAATGGGAAGGCTTAAAAAATACAAAATAGCCCCATGGGAGATCATTCAATGACTTGTGTTGAGTCCTTGAGTTTTTAGGTTCCTCCTCTAGAACCGGTTTGGACAGTAAAAGCCCTCATAGGCACTAAGTTGGGAAGAAAGTGTCACTGAAGGAGAAGGTGGCCAATCACCTGTCAGGTCAGCTTAATGTAGCCCTGGGTGGGATTTTTGGAAAGTAGCAACTAATCTGTATCAACCAAATATTTTCTCTAATAGCCCATTCAAATAAAATGCTTTTGTAGATGTTCTCACAAAACATCACTTGTTCACTGCTACTGGAAGATTCTGACATAAATCTCTAGGAGTCAGTGTACTTGTTTCTACTTGATTACCTACCAAATTCCTCATATGTATTACCAGAAAGGGCAGGAAGATCAATTGCTTTAGTCATAGTAAGAGAGGCTAAGGGCAAATCATCTTTAAGAGTTATAAAAAAAGGGGGCGCCTGGGTGACTCAGTGGGTTAAAGCCTCTGCTTTCGGCTCAGGTCATGATCTTGGAGTCCTGGGATCGAGTCCTGCATCCGGCTCTCTGCTCCGCAGGGAGCCTGCTTCCTCCTCTCTCTGCCTGCCTCTCTGCCTACTTGTGATCTTTGTCTGTCGAATAAATAAATAAGATCTTAAAAAAAAAAGAGTTATAAAAAATGATGGGCGAATAAACAAACAAATTCCATACCATGGAATATTAGCTTTTAAAGTGAAGGAATTCTGACTCCTGCCACAGCATGGATGAACCTTGAAGACATTGTACCCAGTGAGATAAGTCAGATCCTAAAGGACTAATATTACGTGATTCCAGGTATATGAAATACCTAGAATAGTCAAATTCATAAAGACAGAAAGTAGAAGGGTGGTTACTAGGAGCTGAAAAGAGGGAGAATGGGGAGTCACTGTTTAAATGGATATAGAGTTTCAGTTTAGGGTGATAAAATGTTCTGAAGATGGTTACTGATGCTAGGCACACAACAATGTGAATGTTTGAAATGTCCCTGAACTGTACACTTAAAAAATAGTTAAAATGGTAAATTTTCTGGTATGTATATATTACTTAAACAGTTACGAAGAATGGAGGAAGATTGCAGGTGGAAATCTATCGCAGATGAGAAAGCAACCACATGGCTCAGACCGTTTCAGTATGAACGGATCCATAAAGAGAAGCAGGATGGCTGAGATGGACAAAATGATCTTTGAGGATTCCCCCAATTTACAGCACAGAGTGAGTTTCCCGGATGAGCAGATACGAGCTAACTGTAGCTTTCCCCGACCCCTGCTTCCAGGGGCAGGGTTGGAGCAGAGGCCTTGGGATTTCTGAGGTGGGGACATGTTTCTAAAATGCTGCCGGTGCTCCTTTGAGGCTAGAAGTCTTGCCCGATTCTCTGTAGCCCAGATTGCCAAGAGGGATCTGGCCCCTAGGAGGTATTTAATACATCACTACTGAGCAGAGATGAAAGTTTGATTTGTTTTATAAAATGGAGAATAGGTAATATCTTTTTCAGTGTTATATTTGATTAGAATAAAATGATACTATGTAGAAACACTGATACAAAGATAAGACATTACTCTTAATACAAACAGGACAAAGAAGTTTTGAAAATTTCCCTGAAGTTCAGTTTATTTGCCATGATCTAATTTCTTGGCCAATGGAAGGTAATTTCCCCTGAAGACACAGAAAAGCTCTGATTTACCTTTTTCTTCTTTGTCATCTTGGAAAGCAGGAGGGATGGGGCTTTTTGCCTATCAGGTTACTACTCTGGAGGATATGGGTTTATTTGGAATAAAAATACAGTAGAAAAAAAATAGTTATTTGTTTCTCTTAACAGTTTTTCTGGCTCTAAAACTTTTTTGGTTTTTAGAAGGAATTGCTACAAGGAGGAAATCTAAAGTAAGGCATTATAAGTCTCACAGTTCTCTGATAGGTCACATTCTGCTAAACTAATCATACTTGACAATAAATTTAATTATCCAAGACATTTTATTATCCAAGTTTTATATATCTGCTTCCTATAGATGAATATCATTTTAATTTATGATGCACTGAGAACAGACAAGAATTGCATCTTGCATTTATGATTTAAGCTGCTATATTAAAATTAAGACTTGTGTTTATGTGACTATAAGGAAAATTAGATGGATCTTTATAAAAACTATTATTTTAGGAAAAGATTTAGAGTTAGAAGCCCTTTCCAACTCCTTAGAAACTGGGGAACATACAATTACTTTAGGAAGAATTCAGTTTTTTCCCAATTGCAATCCAGATGATGTCAAAGGCAAAAACATCCAGAGATCTTGACTTTTACCTCCTCAGATTTTAGATGGACTGCTTTTCAGGATTTTTCTTAATCAGCATCATGTGAACTCTGCTAGCTGATAAAAGGCCAAACATTTACATTCTTCCCAAGAGTTGAATGCATTTTTTATGTATTAACACAGATGGTATTCCAGTATTTAGCATATGGGACAGGAAGGAATTCATGTCATCATCCATGTACCATACAAAGGTGAAGTTAAAATAGAATTTTCACTGATGGTCAACACTGTAGATTCCATGCTATGATCAATTCCAAGAACACAAATTTCTACATCTTCAGTGGAAAGTATACTTTTCAGTTGTAACAACACTCTCAAAGAGGTTTCAGTTTGTCTTTCTCTGGCTCCTTTTGACTACAAAGTGTAAAAGACTCCTGAACGAGCTGCCTGCACATGGGGCACTGCTGGAAATAGCGAACACAGCCGTCACACAAGCACGCGTGCCGACAGGGCAGCAGCACCCAGTTCACAGTTCCGTTCTGGCAGACCACACAGTCCTTGCTGTTCTCCTCCGGAGGCTCCGCTTCGCTCTCGGACAGCCCAGCCTTTTCCAGCAAACTGCGCTCTCTGCTTTTTTCTTCTGAAGATGAACTGCTGGAGGGAGTGGAATTATTATTTGCAGACATGAAGAGTTGCTGAAAATCAAAGACACAAGGTTAAGGATAATCACAAATGACAATTACTCCTTTTTTTTTTTTTTTTTTAAAGATTTGATTTACTTATTTGAGAGAGTGGGGGGGAAGAAGACTCTGGTACTGAGCGCAGAGCCTGATGTGGCCTGATCCCACGACCCCAAGATCACGGCTTGAGCAGAAATCAACAGTCAGACGCCCAAATGACTAAGCCACCCAGGCACCCAAACAATTACTCTTTAAATCTGGGAGTCAGGGACGCCTGGGTGGCTGAGTTGGTTGAGCGGCTGCCTTCGACTCAGATCATGACCCAGCGTCCTGGGATCGAGTCCCACATCGCGCTCCTTGCTCGGCGGGGAGCCTGCTTCTCCCTCTGCCTCTGCCTGCAGCTCTGTCTGCCTGTGCTCTCTCTCTCTCTCTCCCCCTCTCTCTGACAAATAAGTAAATTTAAAAAAAAAATCTGGGAGTCATAAAAGCTACTAAAAATTTGTGAGCTAGCAAACCCAATAGCAAATAACAGCTAGTTTCTGTGATAACTGAAAATGTTTATCTCTTTATACATGGTCATTGTTTGAAACTCTCCAGATAAAAGGGACAGAGATAAGATAACAGGGTACTTACCTTAAGATCATGAAATTGACCTTGAGCCAGGAGTAAATATTGATACAATATTCTACAGGAAAGTTTATAAGTTTTATCAGGAATATGAATTACTGACACCATGGAAATCTAAAATAAAAATTAAACACTAGTCAGTACTTAACCTCCTTACATTATTTCACAGGTATGTAAAAGAAAAGTAAAAGGTTGGGGCACCTGGGTGGTTCAGTGGGTTAAAGCCTCTGCCTTCGGCTCAGGTCCTAATCCCAGGGTCCTGGGATTGAGCCCCGCATCGGGCTCTCTGCTTAGCGGGAAGCCTGCTTCCTCCCCTCTCTCTCTCTGCCTGCCTCTCTGCCTACTTGTGATCTCTATCTGTCAAATAAATAAATAAAATCTTTAAAAAAGTTTAAAAAATTTTAAAAAAGTAAAAGGTTGATAAATTGGAAAACTTAACAGTAATTGATTTTTTTTTAAAGATTTTATTTATTTATTTTTTTTAAAGATTTTATTTATTTATTTGACAGAGAGAGAGATCACAAGTAGGCAGAGAGGCAGGCAGAGAGAGAGGGAGAAGCAGGCTCCCCGCTGTGCAGAGAGCCAGATGCGGGGCTGGATCCCAGGACCCTGAGATCATGACCTGAGCCGAAGGCAGAGACTTTAACCCTCTGAGCCACCTAGGCTCCCCACAATAATTGACTTAAATCATAGTCACTAAAGTGGAACCAGTTATGGAACACATTTTTGCCAGAGTTATTTTAAATTATACTCAAAGTTACAAATTTAATGCAATCCCAACAAAAATACCAATGAGCTTTTTCATAGAGTTATATGAGTTGACTCTAAGATTCTCATAAGGAAAAAGAACACATAAGATTAGCTAAGAAAATACTGGAACAAAGCTGTGGGGAAGATCAAGCCCAGTCAGATATTAAGACATAGTACAAAGCCTCTAAAATTAAAATAGTACAGGCACATGAACGGACAGGGGGCTAGACCAGAACAAACGGTCCAGAAACAGACCCAACTATCTATACAAATATGACAAAGGTGCCATCTGAAATCACTGGGCAAACAGTCTTTTTATAAAAAGTACTGGGACTGGATAGCTATTTGGAAAAATATAAAATTAGATGCATTCCTCAAATCGAATGGAAGAATAAATTCCAAAAGCTTAAGAAGCCTAATTATACAAAATAAAACTATGCAAGCACTAGAAGAAAACATGTGAATTCCTTTTTACTCTCAGTGTAGGGAAAGACTTTTTTTTTTTTAAGATTTTATTTATTTATTTGACAGAGAGAGAGAGATCACAAGTAGACAGAGAGGTAGGCAGAGAGAGAGGAGGAAGCAGGCTCTCCCCTGAGCAGAGAACCTGATGCGGGGGTCGATCCCAGGACCCTGAGATCATGACCTGAGCCAAAGGCAGAGGCCCAACCCACTAGCCACCCAGGCACCCCAGGGAAAGACTTTCTTTTTTGTTGTTGTTGTTGTTTAAGATTTTATTTATTTGACAGAGATCACAAGTAGGCAGAGAGGCAGGCAGAGAGAGAGGCACCCTAGGGAAAGACTTTCTAACTATGACTGAAATCCAGAGGCAGATGCATTTGACTGTGTCAAAATTTAAAGCTTGTATGACAAAAAGCCCCATAGGGAAAGTCAAAAGACGTTTGATGAGGTGGAATAAAATATTCACAATATCCATAATTTATGAAAAACTTTTAAATATTGAAAAAAAGTAACCAAAAATCCTATTTAAAAACGGGCAAAGGGGCGCCTGGATGGCTCAGTGGGTTAAGCCTCTGTCTGCCTCAGGTCCAGTCATGATCTCAGGGTCCTGGGATTGGCTCATGTTTGGCTCCCTGCTTGGCGGGGAGCCTGCTTCCCCCTCTCACTCTGCCTGCCTCTCTGCCTACTAGTGATCTCTGTCTGTCAAACAAATAAATAAAATCTTAAAAAAAAAAAAAAGAGTAAATCCAGCCTTTATGACTGAATTATGATTGGAAATGGAAGTATTCCACAGTCTGAATATTTAAACTTTCAAACAGCAGTTAGTTCTTGAGTTCTTGGTCCAAAAGAGTTTAAAAATAAATAAATAAATAAATAAATAAAATGGGCAAAAGGCATGAACAGACAATTCACACAAAATTATAAACACGATCCTCAGCCATATTAAAAGATGTTCAATTTCACTCATAATATGATAAATGCAAATTACAACTTCACTGAGGTATTTCCCACTCATTGGATTAATAGATTACAAATGTTTATCAATATAGTCAATGGGGAAATAGTCACTTTCATATATTGCTGGCGGAAATGTATAAAAAAAGAAAAAAAGGTACAACTCCAAGGATATAAACCCAATGGAGGGGAATTTGGTAATATGTATCAAAATGACATACCTTTGCCCTTCAACAGTGCAACCTCAACAATATAAAAATACACATGCACAGGTTATTCAGTGCAAAATTATTTGTTACTGCAGAATACCGGAAATTACCTGAATGTCCAGCTGCAGGAGATTGGCTAAATAGCTATGGTACCTATTGATACAGTCTACATACCATTGAGTGCTATGCAGCCACGGGAAAACAATGTGAGGAAGAGCTCTATGAACTGATCTGAACTGATTTCCAGAGATATTATGAAGTGAAAAAAAACAAAACAAAACCCTGAACATGTATAATATAAAAAGTGTGATACCTTTTGAGTAAGAAAGAAAATAAGAAATATACATATCTGTATTTTCTCATCATTACAATAAGAAACAGGAAGAATAAACCAGAAAACAATGAACTTGGTTATCTACAAGAATTGGGGCGTATAAGAATGGGGGGCACCTGGCCTAGGTGGAGCATGCAACTCTTGATCTCAGGGTTGTGAGCTTGACCCCCTTGTTGGTATGGAGATTATTTAAAGGTAAAATGCTTTAAAAAAAAAAAAAAAAAGGAGGCATGGGACGCCTGGGTGGCTCAGCTGGTTGGACGACTGTCTTCAGCTCAGGTCATGATCCCGGACTCCCGGGATCGAGTCCCGCATCAGGCTCCCAGCTCCACGGGGAGTCTACTTATCCCTCTGACCTTCTCCTCGCTCATGCTCTCTCTCACTGCCTCTCTCTCAAATAAATAAATAAAATCTTAAAAAAAAAAAAGGAGGCATTGTGGGAAGGGATGAGAGCAACATCTGAGTAATTTCCTCTTTATATGGTTTTTTCACTTACAGGAGAACTAATCTAAGTAATTTATAGACATAGAATCTGATTATAAATCCTTGGGCAGAAGATAAAGGAGAGGGCAGTTGAGCATCAAAATAATTAAATTCAGTAACGAGTTATAAATCACTGGGGGGAAAAAAGAAATTCATGAGGACATATGGATAATAAATAAAGAAATAAATGGTTATAGTATGATACTGTACTATTGTATAGTACAATACTGCTTATGGTACAATACTTGTACTTGCTTATAGTACAATACTGAGAGCTAAATGGAGAGCTGGAATTAGAAAATGATCATTTTGCAACCATCATGGTAAAGATAAAATCTGTTAAGAATTATCAATGGATAGGGGCACCTGGGTGGCTCAGTGGGTTAAGTCTCTGCCTTCGGCTCAGGTCCGGATCTTGGGGTCCTGGGCTCAAGCGCAGCATCAGGCTCTCTGCTCACCAGGGAGCCTGCTTCCCTCTCCCCCTCTGCCTGCCTCTCTGCCTACTTGCTCTCTCTGTCAAATAAATACATAAGATCTTAAAAAAAAAAAAAGAATTATCAATGGATATTAAATCCAGGGGGGAAATTTTCATAAAGACTGGGATTTTGCATGGTCTTAAACGTGTCCTCTCCCAACTGTTTATCATTTGCAAGGGAGGGGAAAAAATACAGCAGAGGAGAAATGAGACAATCCCTTGCAGAGAGATCAAAATTAACATCACCAATGAGAGGAAAGAAATGCACATGCCTCCAAAGGTGACGCCCTGAAAAGCCTGCATCATCACCCATGCTAAGTAGACTGGCTGAAAATGCACAACTCTGATCCGATCATGGTGAAATATCGGACAAACAAAATGGGAACTGTCCTATTTTATAAAAAGGGTGTACATGACTTGTGTTCTTCAAAAATGCTAATATCGTAAAAGACAAACACAGGGTGTGAAAATGTTCTAGATTAAAGGAGGCTAAAGATACACGACAAACAGACTATCTGACTCTAGACTAGAACCTGTACTGGAGGAGGAAACATGCTGTAAAGAACACTGATACATTCACTGACATATTGGGATACAGGTCATAGATTGGATAAAATATTTTGTCAATGTTAGATTTATAAAGTTAATAACTATATTGTGTTTATATAAGAGAATATTTCCTATTATTAGGAAATACAAACTAAGGTATTTAGGGATAAAGAATCAGGCATACAACTTATTCTTGATTCATTTAAAAAAAATACACACACACATATGGGCAAATAATAGTGCCAATCTGGCAAATGTCAACAATGAACAACAGGAGATTTGTGTAAAAGGTATAGGAGTGTTCTTCCAGTTTTCTATTTTTGCAAGTTTCTAAAATTCTGAACAAATAAAAACTTTAAAGAAAAAATCCTACTATGGTTGTAAACATATAATATTCTTTACAGCTTTATAAAGATTTAATAATTTGGCAATGGCTTCAGAAATTGTAATATTGAACCAAAATGACAGGACTGATAGAAGACAGTAATATCATCACCTCACACAAACAATCCTGCCATTCGATTTACTATTAAAAGCTTCAGAAGTTACTATCATGCTAGTTATAAATATATATGTAGCTGTAGATATATATATATATATCTCAACATATATATATATAAATATGTATATATTTATATATATATATAAATAGTATGTCTAACAAAGTCATACTCTGAAGGAGCTGTTACATGTATAAAAATCATACACCTGTACTTCCCAGATATTCATATTTGATATGGAAAAGATGCTCAAAATACACTAAATGAAAACAGGTCACAAAATAGTACATATACCTTCACCCTGTTTTTGTTTAAAAACTTACATATTATAAAGATCTGCAAAGATGCAAATATTAACAAGTGGTTAACTTTGGATGAAAGAATAGAGGTGATTATGCTTTTTTCCTTTTGGCTTATCTAGATTTTCTAATTCTATTTCCTGCCACAAACATGTATTATTTGAGTAACAGAGAAAATATAATTGAGTGAAAATGAAAAAAAAGTCAAAATCAAAATATTGCAATAATAACCCCTGCTTCTACCTAAAATAAAAAACTGACTACACTATCAAAACATAATTTTTACTGTTACAACAGGAATGGTAGAGCTTAATTTTTTCTTTAGATTTACTCTGATCCCCAGACAAAACAGTGAAAAACCAAATGCTTAGTTTGCTATTAAAATTAAGAAAGAGAACATTAATACAAACTATGCTAACAAATATGCTATAGTTCCAATATTAGGCCCAATCTGAGTGATATGAGATGGAGAAGCAAGATTAACAGGAAAAAAGGGAGGGCATGTGCTGATGAGAAGAAAAGACCCAGAGAAGGAGACTCCAAAAGGAAAAGAGAAAATGCCTATTAACCCTTGAGGGCCCACCTCCCCAGCTCCCCTGTGGGATTGCGCCTCCCTCAGGTTCAGCCAGGCCACACCGTCTTCGTTCCAGTTGGATGGGGGGCTGAGAGCAAATCTTTCCTTGTTTGTAATGCCATTGACTTATACACTGGAAAGTGGTTAAAATGGTAAATTTTATGTTATATATATTTTAACACACACACCCTGGTGTTTAGACTGAGGAAGAAGGTTAGAAAACAAAGAAGACTCTGAGTACCTCAAAGAGATAGCGATCACCCTCAGTGAGGGGGAAAGAAGCTAAGAGGGGAAGGTGACAGATCTGACCCTTTCTGTTTTGAATGAGAGGAAGAAAGGAGCTTAGAAAACGCGGGTGACATGGTGGTGACAGAAGGGTTACCTTGCTGGGGTAGGCTGGGTAATGAACAGAAGCTGGAAATATGGAACACCAACCTAACAGTTCTTATCTATCTTCAACTGAACAGGATGAAGGGGAAGAGGGAAGGAGGGGAAGGAAACCAGATCTCTCATATGGGCTCCTCATGCACAAGTAACTGACTTGCTGTCAAGCTCTACAAGGCTCACTAACATTGCTTGGTATGACTTTGGGTTGTTTGTTGTTGTTGTTGTTGTTGTTGCTGTTGTTGTTTTCACTTATCACATTTATTGACCACCTTCTGTGTTCCAGGCACTGTGTTAGGTTCTGGAAATATACTGCTTTTAGTATGACTTACTTAGAAAAACCAAATTGACTTCAGTTCACCGGAATTTCAATATGATAAGATTAAAACCCCAAACTGTGTATAAGCAGGGTCCAGATTTCTCAATAAGGCTCTGCACTTTCCAAATGCAAGAAAATGTACATTTGTTTTGAGGAGATATTCCTTTAAATTTTTTTTTTCTGAAACTACTGGCACAGGGTTGCAGAGGCTCACTGGTTCCGTCTCTTCCTGAATGACTGAGAGTTTTCTTCAGACTTCCATTTCAGTCTTTATAAGAAGAGTATTTGCTCTAACACACCAGGTTGTTGGAAGAAATAAATAAGCTAATGCTAGCCAGGGTACTGTATATGGTACAAAGTATCATAAAAATGTTACCATATCTTTATTAATGAGCATATCAATACCATGCACTTCAGAAAAGTAGTAAATTGGGTATGATGGCATTCCTACCATGAAACGGTTTTACTAAAAGTTTATTTCACAAGCTTCTACCATACTCAGAGGAATGTCAGGGCTCAGGTCCTCTTAGATCCCTAAGATGCTCTTATCTTACTAATAGGGACAAACTACTAGACTAAAGAAGTAATGAGCACATAATGAGAAAAAGAGATCACTATAATTACTGAAAATACAAAGGATCGAGTACATAGAAGATGTAGGTGCAGCAGGGGCTATGACGGAAACAAGGTGACTTGCAACCATGTAGAGAAATGAGGGAAGACGGCCTTAAAACTGAGCACTTCAGATGATTACAAGGCTTATTCATTCGGTGCTAAAAATGCTAAGAATAAACATGCTTCCCAAGAGACTTTTTTCTATCTAGCAAACATGATAGAATACAGAATGATAAAATTAACTTAATTCAACTATAATATGCCTTTTGTTTTCTAAATAATATCCTATTCTTGCAACATATTATATATATATAAATATGTTCATATTTATATATATATAAATAATATGTCTAACAAAGTCATACTCTGAAGCTGTTACATGTATAAAAATCATATACCTGTACTTCCCAGGTATTCTCCTTCAAGAAAAATGTGTCTGGGCCAAATATATAGCCTCAGAAATTAAAATGAAACTTTTTCTATTCACCAAATAATTATGACCCATCATCAAAATCACTTAAAGGAATGCTTCCAGAATTTTAAAGTTACTTACAATGTCATAAATTTCTCGGTCTTCCTCATCGGCTAGGGTCAACAGCGCTACCAACGGATAGCGAGATCTGGGCACTGTACCAAAGTCTTCAATTTTAGTATCTCTTGGTAACTGGCAATATATTTCTTCTTTGCTGTCCTTCTTAATACTTTTTGAAAATGTAAAGGTAAATTGCCACTGTAACCCAAAATAAAATAATACACAAAAAGTGATCAATAATAACTGAGCAAATACTTTCTCCATTAAAAAGTCTTATGTCTGAGATTTTCACTGGTTAACGGATGTATTAGATAAAAGGATACAAATACTGCTCTTGATAGAGATATTCACTATACAGAGCATCTTCCAGGGCTCGGGGGGTGCTTATTCGGAAGCAATAAAAGTGCTTCTGCAGAGCTTCATAGAGTTTTTGGACACTGCACCCCCAGTAGCATGTCAAGAGGCTATCTTCAAGGCAGTCTATTGTCAAAGTTATGCCGGCTGTAGAAAACAAAGAAGAAAAGAAGACAAAGAGAAGAAAATTACTGAATTTAGATTTTCATACAATTATACACAGCGAATGACAAAAGCTTACTTTCGATGGCTGGCCCAGCTGATGGCAGTTCAAGGAACTCACTAAAGGGCACGTGCCTATAAATGAAGGAACTGGTCCCTAAACAAGTAACAGAAAAACCTCGACATCTATACACAATTTTGAAGCACGATCAGTAAACTCTTATTTGTACATTTACACGTGCAAATCATCAAGTTAATTTTTTGGCTAGGACTCAGAGGCTTCTCCCACATAGAGTTTAAAAACTGAAATATAGTTCACCATTGATAACCTACCATTCTAATAGCATATATAATCCTAACTACAAGAAATAGGAGCACTGTCTCCAAACGTGGATATATACAACCTTGTAATTGTAAGAAACAGAGCAGGACTGTCTCTGAAAGTGGATACACGTAACTCATGGGGTCCTCAGATGATCACTGGAGTAGAAAAAATATGAAAAAGAAATCAAGCCTTACTAATATTAATATGCACACTGACAACATTTATACTTTTTTTCTTTTTAAGATTTTATTTATTTACTTGAGAGAGAGAGTGAGAGAGAGCATGAGAGGGAGCCCGATGCAGGACTCAATCCCAGGACTCCAGGATCATGACCTGAGCCGAAGGAAGTCACCCAACTGAGCCAGCCTGGCGCCCCAACAACATTTATACTCTTGTCACACAGTTAATGTCCCACATGATATGCAAAACCTCCTAAGGAAAGAGTAGTGATTCCAAAACATGAAGGGCTTAGTAGCAATGCCCTCGTTCATTTATTTTCTTTCAGCATAATAAAACATTATAATTTGAATAAACCTGATTAAGTGGAAAAATAAATTATAAGTGGGCATACAAATTAGACTATTTCACCTATTTATTAAACACTCACATAGGACTTACTATTACCACCCATATGATTTTTTCCCCTTGCTCATGGCAATTGCAGCAATATCAAGTTCAAGGGCAGCAATATCTAGGATCTTATACCGTTGGCAGTGGAAACTGTAGCATCTAGTGCTCAGTGGCAGCAGCGGACTTGCAAGACCAAAAGTATGTGGTCCGGGGCATTGTTCCATGCTGAACAGCCTTAGTCTCTGATTCTGGGTCTCCAAACCTAACAGCAATTCTGTAAGTTACCCAGTATCCTTTGACTGGAGTCATTTTTGTTACTTACTAATAGGAATTCTGATGAATACACTGTGTAGTTTTAAAAAGGTGATCAGTGGGGTGGCTGGGTGGTTCAATCAGTTGGGTGTCTAACTCTTGATTTCAGCTCAGGTCATAATCTCAGGGTCGTGGGATGGAGCCCTGAATTGGGCTCTGCACTCAGTGGGGAGTCCGCTCGAGATTCTCTCCTCCTCCCTCTGCCACTACCCCCTGCACTCACTCTCTCTCTCTGTAAAATAAATAAATAAATCTTTAAAAAATATATATATATAAATCAAACCTTAAGAAAATAAAATAAAAAGGTGATCAAGAGTATGTTTTAGAAGGATATACACAAATACAAGCAGATGCTCTACAGGATACCAAAAATTCAGTTTTTATTTTTCTTCCCCGTAGTTAGTACTATATACGTAGACTTTCACATCTGGAGTATGTGTAGCAGCAGCGACATAGGATAATTTCCAATCATAGTTAAGCAAAACTTTTAACTGGCAGGAACACTGCACAGGTAATTGGAACAGAATTTGATTTCAAAGTTTTATATGATTCTAATCATCAGGTATTATTCAAGAATAGGAAATTTAACTAGCTATTATTTGTTAATTAGCTATTAAATAGCCAAATAAAAACACCCCATCAATACAAATTTAAATATATTTATATACATTTAATATATAATTATATTAATTTATTCATTAAATATCAACACATTAATGTCATGTTCACATATACACATATATAAGCACATAACTGTGCTTATATATTTAAAATTAGTATACATATTAAAAATCATACATCCTTTTCTCTATGTCACCACAGAACCATGCAACCTGAGGGAAGGAAAAAAAGCTGAAGTCGATATGAAAGGGAGAAAGAGAAAAGGCATATAAAAGAAAGTGGAGGGGGTGCCTGGGTGGCTCAGTGGGTTGAGCCTCTGCCTTCAGCTCGGGTCATGATCATGGGGTCCTAGGATTGAGCCCCACATCAGGTTCTCTGCTCAGCGGGGAACCTGCTTCCCCCTCTCTTTCTGCCTACTTGTGATCTCCCTGTCTCTGTCAAATAAATAAAGTCTTTAAAAAAAAAAAAAAAAGAAAAGAAAGAGGAAAAAGAAAAAAAGAAACCCAGAAAATAATTTCTTAATTATTCTTGGCATCTTAATATATCTTAATATTCTTGGCAGAAATGTGTAAATGTGAAAAGATGTTATGCATGGAGCTCTAGTTATATCAAAATGCTGGGATGCACCCAAATGTCCTATGATAGGAGATTAAATGAGTAAAATGTAGAAAATTCTATAATGAAATATTATGGAGCTCTTAAAAAAGAACTGAGGCATGGCAAAATACCTGCATATACTACAGTGGGATGATCTTCAGAATATACACAAATGAAAAAAGCAAGATTGAGGCAAGTATATAGCATATTCCTGTTTATCTCACAAGAGGGGATATCCATATCTATGTGATTGTTTACACTAAAAAAGAACCATGGGAGGATAAGGCCTAAAACATGTAAAACTACCCAGTTTATTTGCTCCGTAAAAAGCATCAGAGTTCTAGAGATTCAGAGCTGCATAAAAGGCTTATTTACAGACTGCATGTACGTGACTAAAGTGGGGAGAGCGTCAGAGACTACTGATAACTGGATACTAATCAGACTTCAACAGGTTTGTCTCTGGAATTAATAAGTTAATGAGAAGGGAGGATACAATCTGTAAATTCTACTCTCCACAATCTCTCCTACACTTGTCCATGACATAGACTGAAAAGAGAATGTACTGATTAACACTAACTGATGACAATTCAAATCCCCCAGGCAAAACTGTTCTCCCTTTTGTTTTTCCCACTTCTTCTGCAGACAGTTCTCATTCCTACATTTTCTCAGTCTTCTAAGATTCAGTGCAAACACAATGCCGTCTCAGATCGACAGCAACAGCAGACTTGGAACACAGCCTTAAACCAGAAAAGTCAGAATCGAAGCTAACTGAAGCAGCACGGGGATGATTTCCCTCAGCCTGCCCTTACATGACTAGTTGTAACGGGCAAATGGAGCCCCACATATGAGACAACCTTGCAAAAAACTGCAAAAAATAAGGACTAGAGTCAATGAGTTGAGGCATTAAAAAAAGAAGAAACAACAGAGCAGAAAATTCACAGACTTTCTGGAGGAGAATCTCTGGGAAAGAACTAGAGTACAGGTGATCATGCATAAGGATAATAAATCTGGAGTATGGGGAGATGAAAGTTTTATGTCGTAGAGAATAGAGGTTCACAAATTCCTCCGAAAATGCTATGTGTGTCATTTTGTCTAACTCTTTCACCTTTGTTAGGTCTCACCAGGGTGAATGAGCCAAAATATGAGGAAGCTGTCACAAAGGGACAGGAGAATTTCTGACCCAAAGGAATTATACTCAACTAGCAAACCCTGAATACCTCCTTTCAATTTCATTAGAGCTTCTTACACTGGGGACATGGAAATATCATAAATCCAAATCCAGTATCATCACATAACAACAAAAGAAATCCCAACAAGCCACCCATGCTAAAGACAACCAGAGGACTAAGATTAAAACTGATTCTATTGTTCATTTTCAAGTAAATCAGATCTCCAGATATTCCCCTTCCCTCCCTACATGCCAAGCACCTTGGGAACCATGGTGAAAAAAGACCTGGATTTTTAAACTATCTGCACACCAAATGAAATAACCTTTTAAAATGTCACAACTATTGCTCAGAATATTATTTTAATGGCCTGGTTAGACATCTTTAATGATATCCTCTGTTCCGCAGTTTAAACAAATGAATTTTATCCTGCAAAACATAATTCCCACCAAATTCCTTCTCCTTATTTACCCAAAGAAGACAGATAATGAATGATAGGCACTGGTCATTTTATTTTTTAAAAGATTTTATTTATTTGAGAGAGAGAGAGAGAGAACACGAGGTAGAAGGGGTAGGGCAGTGGGAGAGGGAGAAGTACACTCCCCGGTGAGCAGGGAGCACAACACAGGGCTTGATCCCATGACTCCGAGATCATGACCTGAACCGAAAGCAGATGCCTAACCGACTGAGCCACCCAAGGCACCCCAGCACCAGTATTTTAAAAATTAAAATACTTTAATAAGCATACTATAAATCCACACATTTAAAAAAAATTTTTGTGTACAGCTGAGAGAGGTCTTCTACTTACTAGATATCTTTTCATTTGTTTCTACCATTTATAGAGGGGCAGGGGAGGTTCTTTTTGATACTATTTCTGCCTGAAAGGAAGATTGGCAGATTTCCTCACACTTTCTACCTAACAAGTATCCTGTGTTTGTTGGCTTATAATTTATCAGTTCTTACTTTTTCAGCATTTCCCAGCTTGTGGAACTATGTAGCAGGAAAGACAGCTTTGTATTGGCAGCTTTTTGTATGGGCAGTCCTACTCAAGATCCCAGTGTGACATGGCAGCAGGTGCAAGTGCCTGATCACAGAGGTCAGAGGTCACCAAACTACCACTGTTCTCTACATTTTAATTAGGCATGTTTTCTAAATGGGATATTTTTCTCGTCAAATCTTAAAATTTGGTCTTCCCAAGGGAAAAATGTCAGAACAAACCCCTTATCTATCATTAAAGGGGGAAAAAAAGAGGTCCTTAGTTCTCTTCAATTCATAGGATAATAATATAGTATTTACAGCTAAAGAAGAATAAGAAATTTTGTACTTCTTCATTATGAATCAGTATTTACTTAAGGTTAATAAGTCCTATTGAGTAAGCATGCTGATGTTTTTAAAGACTTTATGTATGCATGTGTGTATGTATGTATTTATAGAGCGCACGTGAGCGGGGGAGGGCAGAGGGAAAGAGAGAAGGAAAGACTCTCTAGCAGACTCCCTGCTGAGCACAGAGTCCGAACAGGGCTCAATCTCATGACCCCGAGATCATGACCTGAGCCAAAATCAAGAGTCAGATGCTTAACCAACTGAGTCACCCAATACACTGATTTTTGACGTGATTCTGGAAGTTAGAGACAGAAAGATGACTACGCAAGAAGAGTCACAGAAGCCAAGGGAGCAGGCTATCAAGAAGGAAGGGTTGGTCAACTCTATTAAACTCTGCAGAGATAGTGTTAACTCAGGCCTACAAAGTCTGAGGGTCAGGGTAGGGGGACAGAAGTGGGGATCGGTGACCTCAGGGAAAGTCAGTTCAGCAGAGGGACATAGGCAAAAACCAGACTGCACTGATCTGAGGAGTGAAAGTAAAGCAGGCTAAGGGAAGAAGGCAAATGCAACCTGCTTTTGAGAAGCCTGACTGTGAAGGGAAGAGGAAGAAGGCAGTAGTTACAATATGATAAAACGTTGAGAAAGTTTGGGGTTGTTTTTAAGATTCCAGAAATCTGACCAGGTATAAAGGGTGATGCGGTCTCAGCCCAGGAATCTTCGTAGAGCCACAGAACTGTACCTAGAACTGCCTACTCTGTGTCTCTACTTACCTGCTACAAAAGCATTTCTAAGTCCAGAAGTTCAAAATTGCAGTCATTACCTTTCTTCCAAAACCTGCTGCTCCTCCTGTATTCTTTATCCTGGTAATAGGATCTGTCTATGGAGGGGCCCTGTGAAGAACCTGTCTTCCCCCACTACTCTCTCTTACCTGCTCCACCCTCCGTTTTATCCACAACAAACTACTTATTGTTTCTCTACTGTCTTATTCTGTTTCTGTATTGGTGCTTTGTTCATGCTTCTCTCTCTACCTAGAATATCTCCCAACCCCATGTGATAAACACCTACTTATCTTTCAAGACTCTACTCAAAAATAAATAAATAGGGACGCCTGGGTGGCTCAGTTGGTTAAGGGGCTGCCTTCGGCTCAGGTCATGATCCCAGCATCCTGGGATCGAGTCCCACATCGGGCTCCTTGCTCGGCAGGGAGCCTGCTTCTCCCTCTGCCTCTGCCTGCCACTCTGTCTGCCTGTGCTCGCTCGCTCTCTCTCCCTCTCTCTCTGACAAATTTAAAAAAAAAAAAGTCTCTTAAAAATAAATAAATATATAAGACAGAATCAGCACATTCTTTAATGAGGCTTTTCCTGAATATGCCTGAACTTAATCATTTCTTCCTTCCCTTCCCCTTCCTTCCTTCCTTCCCTCTTCCCTCCCTTTCTTTCCCTCACTCCAGTGGTTCCTAGATAGTCTTGCAGACAATTTATTTTTCCAAGTAAGCACAGAAACAACTGTCATCTATTATTACCATGTCCCAGAATAACATCTTATACTAAAATAACTTAGACCCAAAATACCACAATTTCAGATTAAAAACACTTGTTCTTGAGGTTAGCAACCTTACAGTAACTGTTTATGCTATACAATCCATACCTTTTTCACTGCACTCAAGACCCATGAAAATGGCAGTGTCCTAACAAACTTTTCTCATTAACCGTTAAGATACTTGATTCTTCTCACACGAATGCCTCTGTTTGCTAGTTGATAAGTTCCCGGGGAGCAAGTTTGGTGAATTATTAGTCTTTGTAACTATAGTACAAAGTACTATGTTGTACAGTGCCCAGAATAAAATAGATGCTCAATAAATTCTTGTTGAGTCTAATGAAGAAAAACAACACAGAAAGAAAAATGCTAAGAAAGGGGCATAGAAAGAAAAAGATCTTTGGAAAATAGCCACCAACTTGTAATTGAAGCTGTAGATGGATTGGTGATCTCTAAGCCAAAAGGATTCTTGACTTGTCTCATTTGCTTTTTGAAAACTCTTGTGTTGAACTGGGTCTCTTCTGAATTTCTCAAAATTACTGGAACATCCCAACCAAACCTGAAGAAAAATAAAAATAAAAATAAAATAATACATAATTCTAGCAAATGCTGGGACTTGGTTATATGTGAAGTATGTTGGGCTTCATTAGTTATTCCTTTTAACACAAGTACCACAAAAAGAGATTAATTTATTCAGTTTACATTATATTACATAATTAATCTAGAAGTGACAGATGAGAGGTCCCATGCAATATATTGTTCAGCTGGCTGAACTGACATACTCCTGAAACAAAGAGTTCTATTTTAATATTGTTGGTGATAACAAAGTAGTACAGTCATTAGAGATTAATTATACTTAATATGACAGCAAAAACATGATAAGAGTTAGTGAACTTTTTACATGATATAAAAGCAAATTCATATTTAACATGCAGACTATCTGATATTATTTATGGGCCAGGAGAACTTTTATTTAAACACCAAATATAGCACTTCATTTATATAACATGTTTTCTACTTTTAAATTTCAGGTAAAGCTATGAAAATGCACACTGAACAGATTAAAAGGAAAGTGAAATAGACCCAACTCAATTCGTTATCAAGTTAGAAAGCACCTAAGTTCACTCAATTAAAAAAAAGTAATTTAAAATTAATAGGATGGCATTCATACTCTGATGCACTCTCTTCTCTCCAGACACTTAGCAGTGGTGGATAAACAGAGAAATCAAAAAAACCCCACTGAAATGAGCAAACAAACCATGGTGTGTTGAAACAAAGGAACGGTAGTACTCACCAATGAGAAGGAATAAATTATTGCTAGAGCCACATGGACAAATCTCAAAAACAACATGCTGAGCAAAGAAGTCTTACACAAAGGAGTACATGTTCTATGATTCTGTAATATAGAATTTGAGAGCAGGCAAAACTAATCCATAGTAGAAATAAAAAAACAGAGCAATGGTTGCATCTGAGGTGGGGGAAAGAGGTATGGACTGACCAGGAAATGGCATGAGGAAACTTTCTCTGGTGATGGTCATGTTGCATACCTTGCGAAGAGGTTTGAGTATAGACGATGCATTTAATAACACTGAAGACTTGTATATTTCATTGTGTATAAATATTTCTTCAAAAGAAAAAAAAAGGAACTATAAACAGAAATGTTGAGGGACACCTGGGTGGTTCAGTCGGTTAAGCATCTGACTCTTGGTTTCGGCTCAGGTCATGATCTCAGGGTCGTGAGACTGAGCTCCGCATTGGGCTCTCTTTCCCTTTCCCTTTGCCCCTCTCTCCCTTTCCTACTCCCTCCCCCCAAACAAAACAAAACAAAACACCCAAATGTTGAGCTCCAACTAATAATATGCAATGCTTTAGTGTTTATGGGAAGAGTAACAACTTACTTTGAAGTGATCAAGAAATAAGATGGACAAATATGAAATAAAGACTCTATAGCAAAATACTGATTGTAGAACCTAAGTGATGGGCATATATATATTCATGTATAATTTTTTCAAGTTTTCTGTATTTGAAAATTTTAATAATAAAACGGTAGGAGAAAATGAGACATAGCAGGTTCAAAGACAATCTTTATGGTTCTAAAAAGGGAAATAAATATAAAGTAATGAGTAAGGCTGATGCCAGGGTTTGATAGGTCCCAAGTCTGGCAGCAGGCAGTGGCAAGTAAGCCTTCCCATAGTAAGAGGACTTTATAGGTTGTCCATTCAAAACAAGAGCCAGACCAAGGTTCATAATTTGAATCCAGGCATTGGGTTAGGACAATATCAATATGGATGTCATTATAAAGGGCGTCTGGGTGGCTCAGTGGGTTAAGCTTCTGCCTTTGGCTCAGGTCATGATCTCAGGATCCTGGCATCAAGCCCTGCATCAGGCTCTCTGCTCAGAAGGGCCTGCTTTCCTCCTCCACCTCTGCCTGCCTCTCTGTCTACCTGTGATCTTTCTCTCTCTGTCAAATAAATAAATAAAATCTTAAACAAAAAAAAAAAGAAAGAAATGTCATTATAATACCTGTCCTTAACTAGGAGGCATCTAGGAATTGGGTTGGAAACAATCGTAAAATGGTTAAACAGCAAGGGTGATAACAAAGGGTAGGGAAGAAAACTATTAAAATTAAGTTTGCAAACCAAAATTTCAAACTACTTCAATAAATCTAATGCCAAGAGAAGACCAATAAAAGTAACACACAGTATAAAGTTACACTCTAGGGGCATCTGGGTGGCTCAGTGGGTTAAGCCTCTGCCTTCAGCCCGGGTCATGATCTCAGGGTCCTGGGATTGAGCCCGGCATCAGGCTCTCTGCTCCGCGGGGAGCCTGCTTCCTCCTCTCTCTGCCTATTTGTGATCTCTATGTCAAATAAATAAATAAATAAATAAACAATCTTAAAAAAAAAAAGTTACACTCAAGATGAATTTAATTTTATGGAACAGTTAGATAAGGCTCTTCTGGTTCTGCTTAAGAAAGTCAAAAAACAAGCCTCTCACAGATCAAACTGTTTCCAAGTGACTCAACTGTATCCCAAAACAAAGATCAAGAGTATATATATGAATACAAAAATATCCAGCACCCTAAAGTAAAATTCACAGTGGTTAGCATCCAGTAAAAAATTAAGAGCCAGGGGCAGCTGGGTGGTTCAGTGGGTTAAAGCCTTTGGCTCAGGTCATGATCCCAGCGGCCTGGGATCCAGCCCCGCATCTGGGCTCTCTGCTCAGCGGGGAGCCTGCTTCCCCCCCTCTCTCTGCCTGCCTCTCTACCTACTTGTGATCTCTGTCTGTCAAATAAATAAATAAAATCTTTTAAAAAAAAATTAACAGCCACGCAAAGAGAAAGTATGACTCCTAATGAGGAGAGAAAATAATAAAAAGAAATAGACCCTATAAATGACATGTATACTAGAACTAGTAGATAAGAACATTGAAATAATTGTTATAACTATACTCCATATTTTCAAAAAAGTAAGCAAAGATTGAGCATATTACATGGAGATGTGGAAAATATTTAAATAGACCCAAATCCATTTCTGAAGATGAAAAGATACAGTATTTGAGATGAAAAATACATTGGATGAAATTAATAGCTGACTTAACATTATAGAACAAAAGATTAGTATATTTGAAGACTTATCAACAGAAAGGATCCAATATGAAACAGAGAGAGGAAAAAAAAGGCTAGACAAAAAAAAAACCCAAATCACCCAAAACTTCATTCAGCTGAAGGGCAACTTCATGCAGTTTGCAGAGAAAGGGCAGAGATGCACAAGAAAACTACAGACGTGTATCACTCAGGAAAATAGATGCAAAACTTTTTTTTTAAAGATTTTTTTTTTTAAATTTGTTTGACAGAGATCACAAGTAGGTAGAGAGGCAGGCAGAGAGAGAAAGAAGCAGGCTCCCTGCTGAGCAGAGAGCCCAATGTGGGGCTTGATCCCAGGACCGAGGTATCACGACCTGAGCTGAAGGCAGAGGCTTTAACCCACTTAGCCACCCAGGTGCCCCGACACAAAACTTCTTAACAAAATGTTAACAAATGGAATCAACAATACGTTAAAAGGCTAATATATCGTGACCTAATAATGATGGCTTAACATAACATTAAAAATTTAACATAATTCACCATATTAACTGAAAAAGAAAAACCATATGATCATCTCAATACATGCAGAAAAAGCACTTGCTCAAATCCAGTGTCTCATCCTGATAAAAACTATCAGCAAAAGTTCATTTTTGCTTTTGTATCCTTTGCCTTTGGTGACATATCTTGAAAGAAGTTGCTGTGGCTGATATCAAAGAGGTTACTGCCTATGTTCTCCTCTAGGATTCTGATGGATTCCTGTCTCACGTTGAGGTCCTTTATCCATTTCGAGTTTATCTTTGTGTACGGTGTAAGAGAATGGTCAAGTTTCATTCTTCAACATATAGCTGTCCAATTTTCCCAGCACCATTTATTGAAGAGACTGTCTTTTTTCCACTGTATATTTTTTCCTGCTTTGTCGAAGATTATTTGACCATAGAGTTGAGGGTCCATGTCTGGGCTCTCTACTCTGTTCCATTGGTCTATGTGTCTGTTTTGATGCCAGTACCATGCTGTCTTGGTGATCACAGCTTTGTAGTAAAGCTTGAAATCAGGTAATGAGATGCCACCAGTTTTATTTTTGTTTTTCAACATTTCCTTAGCGATTTGGGGTCTCTTCT
>PISX010016394.1:0-46395 GCA_004024625.1 Mellivora capensis
CATTTTTAGGATTTGGAAAACTTTGGGAAGAAGTTCAAATTCAGAGACAAGTTTTAAATCTCCACAAGTATTTCAGTGGTGATGGTAACAATAATATGTACCCTACCTGCATTGATAAAAGCCTTGATTTCCCTTAATGGTCATGTCCTGTGTCTAATGCAGTTCAAAAGAGACCAAGCAATACTTCCTGAGAAAAACCAACTGGCCTCAAACAGGTTCCCATAGAGAGGGAGAACACTGGTATGGTTTTCAAGGGTCTGGGTTATGGATATGGAGGTTGGAAATTCAGGGTTAGTAAATCAGAAGTCACTGGACTTGGGCACATGAGTCATACCAACTCAACTCATAAGTCTGTCATTAAAAATCTAAAATATCGGTTTATTCACTTATAATCAAAACTAACTCTTCATGGGTAGATCTGGACACACAGTGCTCATCAGAAGGTTGTTTGATCTGGAATCAGAAACTTACTGCCCGCCTAACTGAATGGTTGCCAAGTCACTAGAGTTCTATGGGACATCTGTGCATCATAGGTTAGGTCCTTGGGCTCATGGTTCAGGAAACCCAGTCTTTTAGACAGAGATAAAGGTAAAAAGTCTATCTTTACCCCCCTTTTACCTGCCCTAGTGTTGGTCAATTGGCTTTCAGATTAAGATTTTTTTTTCTTTTGTCATATGAATATTTTCTCTCGGGTTTAGCCTGGGAGGTATTCTACCTCTTTAAGGTAATCCTATATCTTTGCTCTGATATATTAAATGTTTATTTCATAGAAACATTTGGAGGGTAATTTTTCCAAGTTCTCAGCTGTACCTTACTGTTGCCCCATGTAATATACCACCAACCATTCTTCCTCCTATTTCCCTGAGCTTGTTCTATCTTCTTAAACTTCTGGGCCTTTGAACATGATTTGGTCTGAAATGCTCACCATACCCAATAAACTCCTACAAAACTTTCAGTACCACTTTAAAAGTCCATTCCTCTGTACCCACATGGTAGGCATGGGCCCGTGGTCCCTAAAAGAGCTACATTATAAAACTCAATTGTTCCATGGGGCTTAAGTCACTTCACTGGCACAGCCCTTCCTCCAAGGGAGAAAAATAGTTTGCAAGGGTGACAAGGGTAACCAGTCTTTAAGGAACCATTCTAGTTCCATAGGCCCACAGTAGCTGTGATGTCCTCTTGGCCAAGGGGATTTTATTTCATCAAAGAAAAAGGTTTGGTTGTTAATCACCTTAATACTTTGAGATGCAAGGAACAGTCCCAGCCCTAGTGGCTTACATTGGTCATTGCAGCTAACATTTACCATGTGCTTACTACGTGCTAGGCAGAGTGTAAAGCATCTTGTATGGATTATTTCATTTAACCTTCACAATAACCTTATGATGTAGGGGGGTTAATTATTCCAATTTATAGATAGGGAAACTGACAGTAAGAACAGACAAGTAGTAGGAGGTAGAACAAGGACATCTAATGAAATCTATTTTTATTTTATTTTATTTTAAAGATTTTATTTACTTATTTGACAGAGACAGCGAGGAGTGAACATGAGCAGGATGAGTGGGAGAGGGAGAAGCAGGCTTCCCGCTGAGCAGGGAGCCCGATGCGGGGCTGGATCCCAGGACCCTGGGATCATGACCTGAGCCGAAGGAAGATGCCCAACCTACTGAGCCACCCAGGTGCCCCTCTAGTGAAATCTAAAACAGTGTGGTGACCAAAAAAAGTGTTCCATTACCAAAAAATTTGTTTTTCCCATGGAAGTTGTCCCTGTAGTACCCCTGATCCCTACTGTAAAGATAGATCTAGGTGTTCCACGGTGGCGAAGCATCTTGGCAAGATGTGGGCAAATAAAAAGTCAGGAGGTGTAAAAACTTAGACTCTGTTGATGTAGGCACAGGGCCAGGGATTCCCTGGATCAGCTATAGCTCCCAACAGACAACTCTCTCAGCTGCCATAGAGCCATAAACACAGGGATCTCCTGATTGGTGCTCTGAACTGTCCAGGAGAATGTCACACAACAAGGAAGTATTAAGATTTGAACTAAAAAAGGGGGTTTTGTGCCCTACGAAGCCATAATTTTTTAAAAAATTATCTAATATCAGAGTTTTCTCATAATTTCCAGAATATTAGATGTCTGCTTGCATCTATGCACATTTTCTACTCCCAAGCCCCTGCAGTGATAAAGTTGTACCCCTGAGCACCCTGAGGAAAGAACATTTTACCTCACCCAGGATTCCAGGGTTAGAGATGGCAAACTTTTTTCCTTCTAGAAAACCAACAAAGGGCTTTTGTCCTAAACGGACCATGATCCTAGTTATATAGTTGTATTTTCAGCCGCAGTATTTGCTCATCCAGAGGAAGCTGCTGTATGGGTTACTGCCAGCTCCCGCTGGTACTCAGCCAGCTGTAGGAGCTTAACTATTGTTCATGGTGTCCTTCTGTTAGTTCAAAAACATATATTTGGCACCTACCATGTGCAGGCCACTTTGCTATTATCCCTCAGTGTTTTAAGTTTTATAAATGTATCCAAGCACAGAAAAATCATTTAATCAGTGTAAAAATGGAGGATTCGTGCTTAGTGAGTCTGTGAAATGCCAGTCAAACGAATTAAACGAATACAGGTTTCCCCTTCTCAAAAGTTTACCTCACACCACTTTGCTTTGATAAAAGACCTACATTTGTACCTGTTTTCACTCACCGAAAGAAATCCAAAGAGATTTGCACTAGTATGAAAGAAGGCAAAAAGTAAAAATAGTGTCCAGCATTTGTTTTGCCTCCACTAGTGATAGAGGTAGTGTGCCCCAGAGGAGCCACGGGGCGCCGCCACGCTCCTTCCTGGGGAGCTGACACCCAGCATCTCCACACCAAGTGGCCAGAGTTCTGTGAGGGTCTGTACTTTATCTTGATTTATTATGTGCTTCTGTTAGCAAGATGTATCCTAAGGTATCCCAAGGGGCTAAAAGAGGTTATTTGGGGGGTCTGGGAACGCTCAAAATTTTTTTTCCATATAAGCTAACGGTAATGGCTCCTTCACTTCACACCATTCCGGCTCACAAACGTTTTCCTAGGAAGGCTCCATTTTCAGATAGCGGGGTAAACCCATACCCTGTTGCATGATTTGGACAGAAGTATGCCTTTTAGAATCAGAGGGCACTCAACCTTTGAAACTGGTTGTTCCCTCTCCCTTCCTCATCTGTCTTTCCCCCAAATCTATCTCCAAGTCCCCTTCTCTTTTTCCCTACACACACACACTTAAAACAAATCTGTGGAGCAGCTCTTCGCACGGCTACTCTGTCATTAAGATCTATCACTTCACAGCACCTTATGGTTATAATAGGATTTCCCCCCTTTGATTAATTCTTGTTCAACATCTCTCACACTTGCCTACCCACGAAACTCTTTCCTGGGGGAGAAAACAAAATTACACCTTCTTTTACAATGATCCAGCAGAGAAAATGAGATTGCCCAACGCATTACAGCTTCTATTCAGCAGAGCCACATGCTTCCTCTTGAGATAGGATGGAAAATGAGCTGCCAGCCAAAAAAGAAAAAAATGCAACTCCTAAAGAGTGTCAGAATTACAACTTTTCATTGGTGCTCCTAGTGACAGTACTTCTGACCTAAGACAACTGAGACATACAGATGTACTCCTGAGTGTGCTCATTAGCCTAATGAGGATGGAGTCAGGCAAAGAGTTAATTTGACTAATTTAATCAGCATGCCCCTCCATGTGTCTACTGGGAGAACACCAAAGTGACGGAGACAAACAGAAACACACAGAGGAGAGGAATTTACTGAGCTGTGTTTGCCATTAGGCAGTGCCACTGTGAAAATCCAATAGAGTCAAAGCTGGAAAGAAACATAATGATTATTTAACCCATTCTTATCATTTTATAAGATCCAAGTTTAAGAAATCATCATAAAAATTTATTGTCAAATGAGTGATATATGGAAAACACCTTATAAACTGTAATCTACTACTATGTGCGTACATAGTGTTAGATTGTTTTCTCCAAACAACATAAGGGAATTTTAACAATGGACACATTGTTCTATATTTTCATTGGACAAATATATAAATAAATTTCTTCTCACTACAAAAACTGATTCTTTAGCTCTGTGGACACCCTTCAAGCTAGTCATCCTATAAGGAGAGTTTGAAATTATAAAAATTTTTTCCCAAACTTTTCCTGCCTTTGAAGGCTTGAGAAAAATAAAGCATTGATGCATGTTCTTTGATGCTGAATATAAATTTTAGTTTTACCAGATTTAGGGATTTTCAGTTAATACTTGCTGTGGATGATTTATGTGTTTGATTAATGGTTTTCGATTTCTTTAAAGTTCCACCTTAAAATGAGCACCATAAAATGTCTATTTAATGTTGGCAGTACTTCTGATAGCATGCCTTGATCTTACAATTAGAAATTAAGCCACAATTACCCATCAGATTCAGTAATTCTAAGAGAGTTGATTGAGGGTTTTTCCTGGACAATAGAATGTCATTTGCATTGATTATTTCATTATATTAATTTTCTCATCACTTTTCCTTTTCCTTTTTTTTAAATTTCAACATTATTAAGGAAGTTTTTTCAACAGGCTTAAGCCTAAGGGGATGAAAGAGAAAATGAATGGGTTTCTTTGGTTTAAAAAAAAAAATAGGAAGAAAAAGGCTTATGGGGATGCTAAGCCTCATAGCCTATAAATTGGTCTTGTTCTCTTTTTTCCTTGATGATAGTTTGTGAAATTAAAACAGGATAGGAAAAAATATATTTTGAGGTTGAGTCTTTTAAGAAATCGAACTTTAATAGTGTCCTTTCTATTTGAACAATATTGCTGCTATCCCAATAGCCAGGCCAGGCAATACATAATGTTCTTTTTTCTGTAAGTTTTATTACAAATCACTTTTCTTTATTTAGTTATTGGTATAGATAGATATTTATGTATAGTAAATGTAAAATGTATACTCTTGTAGGAGAGATAGACATTAAATAAATAAATGACTTTAAATAGAAGTGCAATAAAGGAAAAGAATTGTGTTCCATGACAGAAAAAAAGGAGATTATATGTGAAGGTAGTCAAGGAAGGCTTTTCTGAGAGATGTAAAGAGCAGGTGCATATTTAGGGATGTTGAGGACAGAAAGAAGGACCGGTCTAAAGCAACTGTATATGCAAAAGATCTTGACTCAAGGAAGACCTTGGGGGGCTCAGGGTCACCAAGGTCAGTGAAGCTGGAATAAAGGAAAAAAACGGTACAAAATAGGGCTGAAGAGGAAACCAGTGTCCAAGTTGGAGCTGTTGAAGAGTGAATGGAAGAATTGATATAGAACAGTGGTGGACTGAATGCAGGATTGAATTCTGCTTCCTCCCAAAACCTCACTAAAGAATGACAGAAAAGAAAGTTGTTATAAAAGGCATAAGCCCCCAAGAACAAAGAGAGAGGCAGAGGAGTCCTTGGCATCAAAATATCTTGCTTCTGCAAAGCCCGTGTGCAAATGGTGATTGATTTATCAAATCTGAGAACGTCTGCAGTGGGGAAAGTCTGAGAATTGACCCAATTTACCAAGTTACCTCTAGAACTGGGGTAAAGGTGAGGCTAAGCACAGAAGTAGTTGAAAGCCCATTCAAGGAGCACTCCGACTCTGTACCGGTCTGGAAGGGGTTCAATACAGAGAATGAGCCACTTATAAAACTGCTGGAAGAACTAGAGAGGCACAAGTCTGAGAAAGCCATGGCTACTTCTTAGATTTACTGGCAGTTTTCAGAGAATCAAGCACTGCAGGAACTTCAGGAAGCTGCCCACGATATCACAACTATCTGAAGCATCATAGCAAGTGATTTGCAAAGAAATGTTCCTCGGCTGCTGAAAAATCTCATTTTTGCTAAAGTCCATAAATTGCCTTCAGTTGCCAGAAAGCAATAATATGGTTTCTACCTTTCTTATGCCCTCCAATTTTGTAAGCTCTCATTGGCAGACTTGAATCCAGAACTTGGCCAGCAGATTATTCTGGAAATATAGTTCCTTGGCTTCTAGTTCCTGCAATATAAGAAAGAGCTTAGAAGAATCACAGTGATAGGGAGAGCAGGAGAAATGTTGGAACTGAGTTGCTATCCGTCAGTCCAGCATAGAGCCATCCTCCCAGATCCCACTCACCTTTAAACAACTGGGCAATTACCCTTCCCTCTATAGGCAGAAGATGAGGTATAGAATGGATGGTTTTTAGACTGGAATGCCAGGTAGAGATGATGGCTTGGAGACAGTTCTTCATATGGGGGAGTAGGAGGATGTGGTGGTGAGAGAAAAATGAATACATTAGACCTCTCCTCCCATATAATTCTGGGATTAAACTCCCTGAGCCAGACGCTGGATGAGCCTTTTATAGAAAACCTGACTAGCCCAAGTGAAAAGGCCTTAGAGATACTGATCTCAGGGGTTTCTCCAGGAAATGTCCCTGTCAGATCACTTTATAGAGAATCCACAATGGCAACCCTATACATGGGCATAAGCTTTAAACTATTTAACTTCCTACATTAAATATGAGCCAAGGATTATCAACATTTGAGGAAGGCAGCAAACATGGAAATTGCAGCCCAAAATAAACAAAAAGAAAAAAAAAAACATGAAAGAGGCTATGGAGGAAGGAAGAAAATGTCAAAAAGAACACCAATAATAACTATCTGTTGAAAATAAGGAAAATATATTGCAGTGAGAACAGAAAGTTTTTTTTAAATTAAAGCATGATAACAGAACTAAAAACCTTAATAGAAACCTTAGAAAATAGTATCCCAAAATTTAGAGTAAAAAACTCAGAGATTTTAAACAAAAATGGAGGGAAAAGATAGAGAATGGTTCAAATGATGGAATTTCCAAAATTAAGAAAAAAAGGAATTATAAAATGAGAAGAAATTTTAGTGGGAATAATTCAAGATGATATATCAGAAATGAAGGACCCTGTGCTCCACACAATGAATGAACATAAGCTAAAATACTTTGAACAGTAGGGACAAAAATCTTACAAAATTTTAGAAAGGAAACAAACCCAGGACTTATACCCACGATGGGCAAACTTTTCTGTAAAGAGCCAGATCATAAATGTTTTAGAATTTGAGGCCCATAAAGTAAGTGCCAAAACTACCCAACTCTGTTGTTAGAGTGGGAAAGCAGACTTAAACAATATGTCAATGAGTGAGCACGGCTATGTTCTGATAAAACTTTATTAACAAAAATAGCCTATATGTTAGATTTGCTAACCTCTGACTTGCATAAAAAATCAAGAATCAAAATGGCATTAGACTATGGTAAATAGGCTGAGGACTAGAGAGCAATTGCTCAATGTTGGTACAATTCTGAAGGAAAATTATTTTTCACCTAGAATTCTATTCCCAGAGAAATTATCAAATGTGAGTTATGAATAAATTCTCAAAAAAATGTAATCTTTCGGGCTCCTGGGTGGCTCAGTTGGTTGAGTGACTGCCTTCGGCTCAGGTCATGATCCCGGAGTCCTGGGATCGAGTCCCACATCAGGCTCCCAGCTCCATGGGGAGTCTGCTTCTCCCTCTGACCTCCCCTTTCATGCTCTCTCACTCTGTCTCTCTCTCAAATAAATAAATTAAGTCTTTAAAGAAAAAAATGTAATCTTTCATGAGACTTAACTCAAACTGTTAGTGGGCTTCATTGAAGTCAGAATAAAAATTTTAAAAAAGAAGACATGGGATCCTGAACCTAGGAATTAGTGCCATTTCTTGGAACTCAGATTATGATAAACCATATCATAGTACCAATACCATATCACTGGTATGGTGCCAATACAATACCATATCAAATACCAAGCCTGCAGGTCATTCAACAGAAGGCAACCACTCTCCATTAGAGTAGATCATAGGGTTTTGATAGAAACTGCTTTAAAATGAAATTGAGAGAACGCCAACTGTGTTTATATGGATTCAGAAGGTATTTATACAACAGGAGAGGTTCTGGGTGTGCATTAATTATAAGCACGTGGAAAACTAAATAAAATAGTAACTCCATAGGAAACAAAAAGTTGCACAGGAAAAAAAGTTAATCATTGGTAACTATATAATTCCAACTCAGAGGTCTCAGAGTCATTAATAAACATTATATATTGATCTAATTGAAATTATGATAGAACTATATTGAACAGACGGAGGGAAGGAATGGCAATGCATGGTAGAGGCAGGTGTTTGTGGAACAGGGAGTTAAAACTTTGTCTTCCATTAGCGGAAAATCAGAAGATAATATATAAAACCTAAATTATAAAAATAAATAATGTTACAAACATTTAGAGTTTTGGAGATAAATACCAAACAAATCAGCTACAAAAGTTGAATGTGGTTATCTCTGGGTATTCTGGATTAGGGGTAACGAGTGATTTAATAAGACTTGTAGAACAATTCAAGTCTTTGAAACTCTGTATATGTATAGCACTTTGATTTTTTAAGTTATTTTTTAAGAATAATAAGTAGTTTTTTTATCAATAGGAAAATAAATGGTATCTTTAATCAATGGATTTTTCTGTAACTCTTAAAGTAATCAGGTGAATATTTCTGTTTTGAAGTAGATAAAGATTAATAGCAATGCTAAGCAAGAAAACAAAACAGCAAATTGCAGAAAGAGATATAGGGTATGATAGAAAGCAATACTACATTTTATTTATACATAAATATGTGCTACAGAATTAATGACTCACACAGGAAAAATAAACAATTCAGACTGTGGTTGCCTCTTGGAGGAAGGACAATGAAAGCAGAGAATGGTCCTGGAAGTGCTTCCTCTCTAGAGCATTATATTTCTTGTAAGCAAATGAGGGGAAGTACTACCTTTAGACAAAGCAAGAAGCAGTTAAAGATGCAAGAAAGAGAAAAATAAGCATAAACAGCAATAATAACATTAAAATCAGAGATAGATTCCTCCTTTTTTTTTTTAAGATTTTATTTATTTATTTGACAGAGAGAGAACACAAGTAAGCAGAGTGACGGGCAGAGGGATAGAGAGCAGTAGGCTCTCCATTGAACAGGGAGCCCAATGCAGGGCTCTATCCCAGGACCCTGGAATCATGGCCTGAGCTGAAGGCAGCTGCTTAGCCAACTGAGCCACACAGGCGCCCCTGGGTTCCTCTTTCTGACAACACCTGGGCCTTCCATTGAGTCCCTCCATTTTCCTTTCACTTCTCTTCTATTTTGTTTTGCATTTGTTGTTTTGGGTGTCGTGTTTGTTTGGGTTTTCCATCAGCATTCCAGCATGCTCTTGCAATGACTCTACCTCCCTCCAATGACGGTCCCATTTTGCCACACTGCTTGAGAGGGTCTCCATTTCCTTACCTCCCATCAGCTTTTAAAGTTGCTTGTGATGATGTTTTTAACTAACAAGGCCTCAGTAGGAGTAATTCTGAGTAAAATACAGCATCACCAATTAAAATGTTTTCTACCCTAGCCCACCTGCAGTCATGTCTTTAGAGAGTAGGAGGTTTACCTAAAACCACTGTGAGATTTGAAACATAGTTGTGTCATTGAACATTATGAGAAAAGAGGAAGTGGCGACCACCAGGATGGGTTCAGTCATGTACCACTCTCATCAGGAGCCAAGCCCCTCCTACCCTGCCATCCACAGAGCACTGACTAAACCCTCAGATTTGCCCCTTGCAGTACTATGGGGATTGGCACAGTCTCAAAGTCTACTTGAAGAGAGTTGCATCTTCATTTCATTACAGAAGAAACTATTCTTGGCCACAAAAGCAGACATTCTTTTTTTTTTTTTTAAGACTTTATTTATTTATTAGGCAGGCAGAGAGAGAGGAGGAAGCAGGCTCCCCACCAAGCAGAGAGCCTGATGGGGGCTCGATCCCAGGACCCTGAGATCATGACCTGAGCCGAAGGCAGAGGCTTTAATCCACTGAGCTATCCAGGTGCCCCCAAAGCAGACATTCTTTTCAGGTCACATTCACCAGGGTTCAGTCCCACACAAAAGGCGGTAGAAAAATGAGAACCTAGGATTTTCAATCCCTACAGTGAGAGGCAAGTTCTGCCAGCAAGCAAGCATAGCTGTTGGAAAGGTAATCCACAGTGCCTACCACTGGCGTTCGGTGCCTTAGAACATCCACCACTGTACCCTGCAGAGGCCATAGCAGTGCCCAGCCGACAGGGCCATCACTAGCAGAAGTGGTGGCAGTGCCCACCAGCAGCAGCACTCCCCAGAAGGAAAGGCAGTATGTTTCTCTCAGTGGGGCCAGTGGATACAATGTGCCCACCAGACACAGCCAAGTCCAGCACAGGGAGACCTTAGCTGTATCATTTAATATGATCACCAGTATCCTCATGTGGTTCTTTGAACTAAAATAAAATTTAAAATTCTGTCCTTCAGTCACACCACCTACATTTCAAGCGTGCATTACTCACAAGTTGCTACAGCTAGTTGCTACCATATTGTACATCACAGATAAAGAACATTTCCATCTTTACAAAAAGTTTATTGGACCATGCTGGGCTAGAGCAAGGGAAGAACTTCTTAAATGACAAATCCACATATGTAGAAATGGGATACTATTATAGCTCATCTCCAAGGATCTTTAGGGATGCCTAAGTGTCATGGTGTAAATCTTTGGCCAAGGTGGGAATGAAACATAGTAGCTAATGATTTATAATATGCTGTTTAAAGCCTAAAATTCCCCTGGAGGTACCCTGTGTCAGTGAGTCTGCCTTGTTTAGTGAAAATGAAGAGATTGATGGTCCCCACCTGGCATACCTGGTGGCTCAGACTGATTCTGACGTGAGACCCGTGCAGTATAAAAACCTCCATGCAAACTTGTGCCTCATCCCCCCTAAAACACAGATCTTGTTCTCATATTGGTGGATCATGATTCCCAGATGGAGCATATTTTGAGCAACTCAGAGAGGACTCTGGAAGCTGTGCCTGATGTTCCAGACCTCTGCAATGTTGTTTTGTGCTTTCTTGCTCCTGGTGCTGTGTATCCTTTGCTTGTAATAAATCTTTCATGAGTATACCTTGTTAAAGTCCTGTGAGTCCTTTCAATTATCTGACCCCGAGTAATTGCTACACTCCATGGTGGCCAATCAGATTTGGTCATTAACACATACGAAACACCCTCTGGACACTGCTTGAAATAACTAGGCTGAATTTTACAAGGCTCTGGAGGTCCCATACTAGCAGACATGAGCAAGAAACATCATTATATATCTAAGATCTTGTTGTTGTTCTTCATTCTTTCATGTCAAAAGGACACTATGAATGAAGTGATATATTCTGATGTGAATAAGTCAGAGATTATTTGTGTTCAAATAATTTTATTGCCTAAACCTCAGTTTTTCTCTTCTGTAAAATGGGAAATATTACAGAAGTCATATGAATGGATTGCTTGAGGATTGATTTATATAATACATATAATAAGTAAGTACAATGATGAGCACATAAGAAGAACTCTGTAAGAGCTCTTGTTATCACAGTCCCCAAATGAAGATATCTGTTAAATATGAACATTTTAACAAACCGGATAATGCATTACCTTAAAGATCTTACTATCTGTCTTGGATTTTATTTTATTTCATCTGGTAGCACTATCTCAATTACCTTCAGTTATGTTTCCTTTAAATGATATTTTATAAAAATGCACACTTTATCTGAGTGCTACATCGTCCCACCCTAAACAGAGTAATATTTTCATATGCTCTATATTTTTATTCTATGCTGGCTCTTGCTCAGTGGGAAAATTATGGATGTAATTGTTAGGCCACTAACTCAAATTCTTCCCCTGGTGGTTAATCATGGTTTCTAATCCCAGTGGTATAAATGGCTTTCTGGCAGTCTTCTGGCATAATCCTCTCACTTTATAGTGAGATTTCACAGCTAGTAAATGATAGAACTGGGACTCCAATCCAATCAGACCCATATAAATGTTAAAGTTGTAAGAATATATGGATGATACAGTACATTCTTGGAGAGAATACCATTTGTTATAGAAATAAGAGATTATAAAGAGACAAACATAATTTTAAGAAATCACTAATTTATAGGACAGTGCTGCAGGAGAGGCAACAAAGTATAAGATGTTCTTCCTACTGTTAAAGAACTTGGACCCCTAGTTGTACTTGTCCTATTCAAGTTTCTTTAAATCACATGAAATAAAAATCCATTCAAGATAACTCAAGTAAAATGGTGATTTATTATAAGGCTATTTCAAAGAAGAAAAGGTAGTATGGATGCATCTCAGGGCAACTAGAATTGGAAAGTAGGATGGCATTGGGAATTGAGGCAGACACTTCATCTCTTCCTCTCCTGATGATAAATTCTCTAATCTCTACCATTCTGGATTCTTTGCTTTGAATTCTGTTCTGTCTTGCCTGGTTTCCTCTGCCTGCATATCTGAACATGGCCAAAACTGTTCTTAACTCTAGGGTTCATCACTTTGTGATGACCAGTGTTGTCTCTCTCGTCTGTCAGGCAGCATCCTCCTTACTATTATTGTCCATATGCATTTTTTGCCTTTGGCTCAGAAGTTTATCTGTTGTTAATTGGTTTGGCTGGAGATCTGTGAACAACTGACCTTTATAGGGCTGTGGGAAAGTAAGTACCTCCAAACATATCCTTTATACACGTACATACATGTATAAATGTTCAAGAACCATACAAGTGCAGTCGTTTAGGGCCATTTTAGAGGTGTCATGTGAGGTATATGCCAAATAGGTAGTAAAAGCAAAAGTGCTTCAGTAATTCACGGCAGCAGATATCCATGTTCACTGGAGCTCCAGGGAGTCTGAATAGAAGAGGTGGATATTAAGTGATATCCTGAAGACTGAGTAGTGTATGATGCTTTGGAAAGAAGATAAAAGGTGATTCCATTCAGGCAAAAAGGCATAAAGGTGGGAAATGTTAAGGTAGAAAGAGTATTTATTTATTTTTTTAAAGGTTTTATTTATTTATTTATTTGACAGAGATCACAAGTAGATAGAGAGGCAGGCAGAGAGAGAGGAGGAAGCAGGCTCCCTGCTGAGCAGAGAGTCCGATATGGGGCTCGATCCCAGGACCCTGGGATCATGACCTGAGCTGAAGGCAGAGGCTTCAACCCACTGAGCCACCCAGGCGCCCCTAGAAAGAGTATTTAAACTGGAATAGAATGTTCACATACAAGTATAATAAAAGATAAAGCTGTAAAAGGTAAGTTGTGGGCTAATTGGAGATGGTCCCAGAATCTGTATTATAGACAACAGATTCGATTTTAGAAACAAATTTGGAAAAGAGTTGGTTGTATTTTCTATTTTGGGTACATGGGGAGAAGTTTTGGTATTGGGGCTGTTTGAAAATGGGTCTTGAGTGGTCCAGGGTTGGAAAAAAGAGGAAAAGGTAGTATAGCATATTCTACTTCCAAGATTCCATCCTTATGAAATTATAAAAGATAAAGCCCAAAATTTATGTACCAAAATATTTATGGCAACTCTACAAATAACACAAAAATCTGGAAGTGATTTAAATACCCCACAACATGGAGATTCATTAATAAATTATGTATATCCAGATGTTGTATCATTAAAAAGAATGTTTCCAAAGAATATTTGATGATATGGAGGGAGGGAAGGTGAAGGTACTTGTCGTATATTAAATGCAAAATTCAAGGACAAAGCTAATGTTTATGTATATGGTATTGTCCAAAACTTAAATCTTTCAAAGTTTTGATAATTCAGTCTCCACTTCTTAAACAGAGGAAATTAACATTATTGTCTCATTCTTTTTTTATTTTTTACATTCTTGACAAAGATATATTATTGGTATCTGCTATATATGTTAAGGTAAATGCTAAGTTGCTATAACAAAAAACACCAAAAAGTACAGCTTCAATAAGTTTATTTCTCTCTCATGTAATTGTCTGGATGGTGTAGGCTTGTTGGGTAGTCCCACTTTACAAGGTATTTGCAGAGAACCAGATTTTTTTTATCTTGTTCTTTGCCTTCCTCTGGGTTATTTTTCTTTCCTCCTGAAAGCTGAGTTTGTGCCATGTCCCTATTCTAGCCTAAAGAGAAGAGGAAAAAAGAACAAGTTTGAGCAACTTTATTTCTAAGGACATGTAGCAAAATTTGCCTGCCTCACTTCTATTCATATCCCATTAGCCAAAATTTGATCACATAGTCACACGTAGCCATAAGGGAGGTTAAAAGATCAAGTGAGAGGAATGTGCTCTATGACTTAAAAGGAGAAGAGAAGGGATAATTAAGGAAAATAATACCTTCCACATCTGCTAGAATATAATGGCTATTCAGGAAAAACTGTTTCTCAAAAATCACAAGTGTTTTTGTTGTTGTTATTTTGCCTTTATGTCAGTAATGGAAACTGTGACTGTCAGTGAGCCGCCCACCTTGATTTACTGTTAACTGAGTAATTAGATAATCAAATATAGCAAGGATAAATCTCAGATCAAAAACTTAGGTGAGAAAAAGTAACCATACTCCTTTATTTCCTTCATATCTATTTAAATCTAGCTCTAACCCATGCAGTCTGCCAGGCAAAAAATTCACTCATAGGTATTACTGGACTCTTCTCCTGGGGTTGTGTCACAGACTTCCACCAAGCTCCTGTGGTCATCAGCCGTCAATAAACATTATTAATGTGTTCCTTCAAGTGCTGTCCTCTGCACAGGGGACAGGAATATTTCTGAGGCCACAGGTGCATGACACAGGTCTTACCTCTGGGATCTTTTCTGCCATCAATTCCCACCCAACCCTAGTAATGTCAGGGAACAGCTGCCAGAACCCTGTAGGCAGGGCCTCTGGATTTGGCTTCTTTTTTCTTTTTTTGGCAGTATAATTAACATACAATGCTATATTAGTTTCAGCTGTACAACATAATGATTCAACAATTCTATACATTACTCAACCACCACAGTGTAGTCACCATCTGTCACTAAACAACATTTTTACAATATTATCGACTATATTCCCCATGCAGTATTTTTCATTTCTGCAAGTTATTTATTTTATAACTGGAAGTTTGTACCTCTTAATCCTCTTTGTCTATTTCACAATCCCCTCACCCACCTCCCTTCTGGCAACCACCAGCTTGTTCTCTGTGTTTAAGAATCTGGTTTTGGGTTACTTGTTTGTTTGTTTTTTAGATCCCACATATAAGTGAAATCAAATGGTATTGATCTTTCTCTGACTTATGTCACTTAGCATATACACTCTAGGTTCACTCATGTTGTTGCAAATTGGCAGATCTCATTCTTTTTTAAGGCTGAGTAATATTGAATTGTGTGTGTGTGTGTGATGTATGTATTATATCTTCATTCATCTATTCATGGACACTTAGGTTGCTTCCATCTATTGGCTATTATAAATAATTCTGTAATAAACATTAAACAGTTCATATATCTTTTTCAGTTAGTGTTTCCATTTAATTTGGATAAATACCCAGTAGTTGAATTACTGGATCATATGGTATTTCTGTTTTTAATTTTTTGAAGAACCCCCATACTATTTTCCACAGTGGCTGTACAAGGTTTCCTTTTTCACCACATCCTTGTCAACATTTGTTATTTCTTGTCTTTTTGATTCTAGACATTCTGACAGATGTAAGGTGATATCTCACTATTGTTTTCATTTGCATTTCCCTAATGATTAGTGATGTTGAGCATCTTTTCCATCCATCTGTTGGCCATGTATATGTCTTCTTTGGAAAAATGTCTGTTCAGGTCCTCAGCCCACTTTTAAACCTGATTATTTAATTTTTTTTTTTATGTTGAGTTATAGGAGTTCTTTATATATTTTTGATAGTAACCCCTTACTGGACATGTCAGTTGCAAATATCTTCTCTCATTCAGTAGGTCGCCTTTTTGTTTTGTTGATGGATTCCTTTACTGTGCAAAAGACTTTTGATTCTGGTGTAGTCCCAATAGTTTATTTTTGCTTTTGTTTTCCTTGCCTGGGAGACAGGCAACAAAAATGTTGCTATGGACAAAATCAGAGTGATTACTGCCTATGTTTTCTTCTGGGAATATTATACTTTGATGTCTCGCATTTAGGTATTTAATCCACTTCAAGTTAGCTTTTGTGTGTGGTGTAAGAAAGTGATTCAATTTCATTTTTTTGCATGTAGCAATCAGTTAAGAAAAAGAAGTAAAAGGCATCCAAATTGGTAAAGTAGAAGTAAAATTGTCATTACTTGTAGATGACATGATAGTGTATATGGAAAACCCTAGAGACCACCTCAAAACCACTAGAAATGATAAATGAACTCATTAAAGTTGCAGAATACAATTTTTTTCTTTTTGTTGTTCATCTTGGTTGCTTTCCGTTACCTTATCTTTACGTCACTGATCTGTCCTTCTGCTTTCTCTAGTATGCTGTTGATTCCCTCTAGTGTATTTTTTTTTCCCCCAGTAACTGAATTCTTCATCTCTGGTTCTTTTTTAAATTTTCTAACTCTTTGTTTAAGTTCTCACTGAGATCCTTCATTCGTTTCTCAAATCCAGTAAGTATCTTTATGACGATTAGTTTAAATTCTTTTTCAGACATATTGTTTATCTTCATTTATTTTAGCTCTTTTGCTGTTATTTTGTCCTGTACCTTCATATGGGACATATTCCTCAGTCTCATTTTGTCTAACTCTGTGTTTGTTTCCATGTATTAGGAAGGTCAGCTACATCTCCTGGTCTTGCAAATAGTGGCCTTGTATAAAGGAGGCCCTGTGATGCCCTGTAGCACAATGTCTCCCAGTCATCAGAACCAGGCACTCTAGGGGTATCTCCTCTGTGGGTTGTGTATGTCCTACTGTTGTGGCTGAGCTGCATTTGCTTTTGATCCAGTTCACTGCAATGATTTGCTTTGGCTGTTATTGGTGCACTGGGTAGCAGTCAGTACTTGCACGGCTAAGTGGCCTGTCTGAGGCCACGGTCAGCTGGTAGATGGGCAGGGCTAGCATGCAGACTAGATGTCTGCACTTAGTCTCTCTGCTAGGGCTTCAGGTGCACCAAACAGCAGAGCTTTGTCCCCATGTAGCCAGCTGAAAGACTTGTGGCTGGAACTGCAGGCACATTGGTGTGTGGGGTTTCTTCCCCTTCTCTGCAGGGAAGGGGTCACTTTGGAGTGGCACTTGTCCCTACTGGGCTTGCTTGCATGATGTGTTAGGGCTGCTGCTGCTTTGGAGAGAGGTGGGCAGGTTGGGTGTGCTAAGGCCACAGGGGAATGTGAGGTTGGGGCACACAGTACTAACAAGATGAGCAGAGATGAGCATTGGTCCCCACAAATATCTGGTTATCTAATCAGGATGAGAGGAAGAAAAATGGCACCTGCCAGTGCCTTTGTTATTAGAGAAGTCTCCTGAAGATCCCAGCCTTTTCCCTTATCTATTATAGTTGCTCCCTAAAGGTGGAGACTCAGTTTCCAATAGCCCTCTGACTCTCCTGGAACTAAGCCTGCTGATACTTAAAGCTTGTGAAAATAAACCCACTGGTTTTCAAAACTTAGTATTGTGGGGACTCATCTTCTCAGTGTGGGACTCCAGAGCCTGTGGTACCTGGTATGGAGTCTTATCCTCTTGCTTCTCCATGCATGTGGTATCCCTCCTGTTTGTGGTTAGTCTTGCCAGGAGTTTGGTTCCAAACCATGTCTACCCATCCTATTCTTTCCAAAGTAGCCTACTCTCTATATTAACTGTGGAAGATCTGGTCTTCCCATCTTTGGGTCATTTTCAGAATTGTACAGAGACAGCAGTTAGCGCAGTGTATCCATAGGGTGAGGTGACCTCAGGTCCTCCTCCTTCACCATCTTCCTCACCTCTCCCAATCTATGGATCCTTTTTGACCTTCTCAGTTTCATGTGAAACTTCCTTTTCTCTCAGGGAAATATTATGAAAGATGAAAGTCCAGACTAACATTACAAATGGCAGAAGATGCTTTAGCCCTTAAGCAGGACTGCTTTCCACCCTGCAAAGTTTCTAGTGGCTTAAAATGATAAAGGAGGGTAACATGTAGCAAACAATCCACAAATAATCACCTTTAAAATTGATCAGCCACCAACTTCTGGAATTAGATGTAAAACCAAAACAGTAAAATTCAGTATATGAATTATTTTTTATTTAATACTTCTAACTTTATTTTTCAATAATTATAGATATACAGAAAGTTGCAAAAATAGTACAGTGAGTCCCATGTAAAACTATCCAGTTCCCACCAGTGGTAAGATCTTACAAACTATAGTCAACTTCAAAACCAACATATTGACAATAGCAGAAAACTGCTAACAAGATCACAAACTTATTCAGCTTCACAAGATTTTATATGCATTCATTTGGGGGTATGTGTAGGTCTATGTATGAACTATTTTAAATTCACAGAGATTTTTTTCACTTTGCTTGGTTCCTCATGATTGGTCAGACTTTCAAGAGTTGAAAAGGTCAGATTACCTGCACCTAAGTGATGTATCTGTGTCTGAGTTCCTTGAGGATAAAAATGGGAGAGCAGCGAGAGAAAATGTGAAAGAGGAAAAGGTTACTTATTTAATTGCTGTAACTACAAAGTTTGCCTGTGGTTTGAGATAAAGAAATCTGGAGGCTGTCATGAAGCTTGGAGAGCATTTATTTATTACCAAAACATCGATCACCAGATGGATATGGAATAGCACAGGGAGACCGCAGCATAAGAAAAAATGTAAGTTTTACCCAGTTCACAACCAGGGCAGGTAAATGGACTCCTTGCATTCCTCTGGCAGCTTTCTATCATTCTACACCCCCTCCCCCAAAAGAATAAATCTCTCTTTCTCAAAATCAGTTTTTCAAGAATCAAATCTCTTATTTCTCAGTTCTTTGCCTATCTGACTTCCCAAACATCAACATTTCAAATTTTTAGAAATATTTGACATTTTTCCTGTCAATTTAACACGAACTCATGGATTTGTTGTTTTTTTTTTTAATTTTTACTTAAGAAAACTCCTTTTAATGTAGTAAAAACATGACAAGAAGCAGCATGAAGCGAAGGCTCTCCAAAACGTACAGGCTGCCTCTCAGCAGACATTTGGTAGGGCCTCGAAAGTCAAACAAACGAGAAGGAGGATCTCAATATTTTATGTCAAGGAAAACTTTCTCTACATCTTCACTTTTTCCTGAAGATGAAGAAGTGTGGTAGCAACTTTCCAAGCTGCTATGGCTGACATCTTTATTAATGATTTTGCAGAGACAGCAAATGGTACTTAAATGAAGTTTGCAGGTGATGCTAAATTAAGAGCTGTTGCTAATACCAGTAAAGACAACACAGTAATAAATAAACTCATGATGGTTAAAAATACAGGGAATAAAAGGGGGAAAGATACAGAATAGGCACATTTTGTGATGGTATATGGAAGCTACCCTGCCCCTACAAGGGAAACCTAGATTAGGATAAATATGAAGACAGTGCCTATGGAAAGAGAAAATTCCATGTCCCTCCCTCCCAACTGCAATGGAACTGAACTTGGAACAGCATGTCTAATTTGGAGCCCTTTATTCAGCTTGGAAGAGTCAGGAAAAATAACAAAGCTGAACTGAGAATCACCAAGTATGATGCAAATTAAAAGGTTAATGAGAATAAATATTTACAATTTCAAGACTAGAAAAAAAGTCTGCAATTATTTGGAAGTTACAAACACTGCATAGAAAAGCAATTATTTAGTCTGGGGAAAGGGACTGTAACTAGAAATAATGAAGTTAAGGATGACATTATTTCAGAAATATCTGGAAACTTTTTTGTCAGCCACAAAAAAAACTAAGATCTAAGCAATGGGTACAAAGAACATTCTAGAATAGTCCATCCTGTGGGGAAGAAGAGAAGTAATTGAAAGGATCGTAAGGTAGTTTGTTTAAGGAAAAGCATTAGCCCACCAGGGAGCAAAGAGCAGGGAAAGCAAAGATCTGGAGCTCAGGAGAACCAACAAATCCCTCGGGTCTTGAGATGAGGAGCTGTGTGCCTGGGCTTACAAAGCTAAGGGAATGCATTACAGAAAATGCATTCCAGAACCCCTCCTTCCAGTCCTAAAAAGTCTCTACTCATATGTTATGTGAAATACTTAGAAGCGATCTCTGACTCATATTCCTGGGGTCCTCTAAGAATTAATTTTCCTGTGATTGCAAGTAGCTTATTCATCACAGTAACAAGTGTACTGAGAACAGACAAATCTTTCAACTGAATATTGATACGCTCTGACAACAATGAACTTAAAATGCACTTTGTACATATGTGAGATCTGACAATTCCTCCTCCCATCTCTTCTGGGTGGTTAAAAGTATTATACCATAGAGCAGCCCAACATTGTTAGCTTGTTACCTGACATTTGTGAGCCTCAGATTTCCCATCTATAAAAACAGGTGTCATAATAATATTTAGAAACTGCCATTTGCCTACAATTCCCAACAGCCAGGAATCTTCCCAATCCCCTAAATAAAATATTCATAAACTACTAATTTTGTAAATAATTTAGTTTTCTAAGGTGGGAGGTGGGCAACGGATTACACATCAGGCAGAGTTCTTGATCACGTGCAACAAAAGCCATTTTATCACCAAAAGGTGATTAAAAAAAATTCTTATTAATTAAAAAAATGTTAAGAATTTTTTAAAGGGATATTTAAAAGAGAGATGGTATGGGAAAATTGGATATTCACATGCAAAAGAACAAAACTAGACTTCTCCCATACACCACTCACAAAAATTACCTTGAAAGGATCACGGGCTTAAATGTAAGACCTAAAACCATAAAACGCTTAGAGAAAACATAGGTGGTAAACTTCTTGGCATAAGTCTTGGCAATAATTTTTTGCCAAGATACAACACCTCAATCACAAGCAAAAAAAGCAAGAATAAACAAGTATGATTATATCAAACTAAAAAGCTTCTGCATGGCAAAGAAAATGGCCAGTAAAAGTCAACCTACAGAATGGGAGAAAATATTTGGAAATCACATATCTGATAAAAGGTTAATACCCAAGATGTATAAGGAACTCATACAACTTAATAACAAACAAAATAAAATCTGATTAAAAAGCAGGGAAAGGGGGTGCCTGGGCAGCTCAGTGGGTTAAAGCCTCTGCCTTCAGCTTAGGTCATGGTCCTGGGGTCGAGCCCCTCGTCGGGCTCTCTGCTCAGCAGGGAACCTGCTTCCCCGTCTCTCTCTGCCTGCCTCTCCACCTGCTTGAGATCTCTGTCTATCAAATAAATAAATAAAATCTTTAAAAAAAAAAAAAAGTAGGCAAAGGACCCAAGCAGACAGACATTTTCCCAAAAAAGATATTCAAGTGACTAACAGGTACATGAAGAGGAGCTCAACATCACTAATTATCAAGGAAATTCAAATTAAAACCACAGCAACCTATCACCTCACACCTGTTAGGATGACTGTTATCAAAAAGACAAGAGATATAAGTGTCAGTGACAATAAGAAGGAAAACGATTCTTTGTGCACTGTTGGTAAGACTGTAAATTGGTACAACCACTATGGGGGACAGTATGAAGGGTCCTCAAAAAATTAAAAACAGAGCTACAACATTGTCCAGCAATCCCACTTCTGGGTATTCATCTAAGGGAAAAAAAGTCACTCTTTCAAAGAGATACTTGTATTACCATGTTTATTGCAGCATTATTTACAATAGTCAAGACATGGAAACAACCTAAGTGTCCATCAACAGATGAATAGATAAAATATTGGAGATACACACACACACATATGCGCGCACGTGCATATACACATGATGGAATATTATTTAGCTGTGAAAAGGGAAATACTGTCATTTGTGACAACATGAATGAACAGAACTTGAGGGCATTATGATAAGTGAAATTAGAGAAAAATAAATATCATCATACTTACACATGGAACTTTAAGAAGTCAAACTCATAGAAACAGAACAGATTGATGATAATCAGAGCAGGGGTCAGGGAAATGGGTAAAGGTGGTCAAAGGTAAAAATTTCTAGTTACAGATAAGTTCTAGAGATGTAGTGTGCAACATGATGATAATAATTTACAATACTGTATATTTGAAAGGTGCTTAGATATTAAAAGTTCTCATAAAAAATGTAAATATGTAGTGTGATGGATGCTAATTCAACTTACTGTGATAATTACTTTACAGTATATTGCACATATCAAATCTTGTACTGTTGAAAGTTATGTGTTAATTATATCTCAATAATATGGGGGGGGTCAAGGACAGGAAAATGAACTCAAGGGTAAGCTTCTGAAGCAATGCTCAAACCTCACCACAAAAACCACAGGTCCGTCATGGATATGGTTATCATCCCTATCGCCAGTAAAATCTCCTGCCATCTTGAGATGCCGTCATTCACACATCGGCCATAAACTCAACTTGACAGCACCCGTGGCTGCCATTAGCACTCTCAGAACTATTATGCCCCAAAATGACACTGTAGCATTGCTAATAGTAACAGCCAAATACCTGGGCAGTCATCTCCTATCAAATGGATTCCACTTACAGCCTACTTCCTTGTGCAGTTATGTTCTGAATCAAACTCTCCCATGTCTGATTGATAGGGCCTAGATACTTGTCTGTGTCCTTACTGCAAGGGAATCTGGGAAGAGGTGTTGTGACTTCTACATGTGGGAGACAGGACTCATGGGGCCGAATATTTCTCCAGATATAAGAAGGGTTTCGAGAGATGGTAGCCAGGATATGTGGACAATCTGACTGTGACATCCTGATTCAGCTGATCTGGCTGGTGAGAGGAGTATTCCCTTTCTCATCACTCCATGTGTATCCCTACCCAAGCTGAGTGCTCCTTGGTCAAAGAGGATGACCTTCCCCAACAGAGGAGGATCATTCTTCAGTCGAGGGTTTTATGAATAGCTGTTGTCTCCTGTGAGAACCTCCAAACAAGCTCTCAAGAGATTCTGGGCAGCCCCAAGACATGACAAACACCTACTGAAGGACTTGGCTCTGAAACATTAACATACACATGCTTTTTCCATATTTAAAATTAAATAGCAACAGATTTGGCAACTATGGAGCACAAAACACTGCCACTGAGTAAGTCCCGCATATGAGGCATCCCCCAAAAGACAAAGTCTCAACTGATACTGACTTCATAGAGTCCAAATCCAAGTCCTTTGAGTCAAGTCTGTTTCTCCTCTACATCTTCCACAATTTTTTTCTGGAGTCTTTAAGCTGTGCACTACTTTGTAAACTTCACTCACACTAAATAAAATATAGAAAGGAACAGTTAGTTAAAATATACAAGGATATGCACAAAAGAGCGAGGGAGAAAATATGAGTAGCTACAACAGTCTTTATTTCTGAATGCCTCACAAGGTTATAGTACTATTTTTTATTTTTTCTCTTCTACCTGTTTCACGTTCCTATTGTCATTAGCCAGTACCTCAGCTGGTCAGGATTCTTTGCCCAGTACATAACCCACATTTCCTTTCCAAGGTTGATAAACCCATAGTAATCTTGCTTGAAAAGGGTTGCTACAGTTTCATCTTTAGCACCGGATAAGGAAAAACTAGGAGACATCATATCCACTGAGTTCCCTGTAAAATACTCCTTGTCTCTATAGCACAACACCATTTTCCAGTGATAGTAGGGATCATCCACTTCAGTTAACATGGAACCCTTATTTTTGCTTGTTTTCCAGAAGCAAGAGGAAGGCTAGATGGCCAAGTAGCAATCTCAGCTTCCAACACTGTTGCATCACTTGATGAAGGAAAACTTTCAGGGTTACCAACACCCTTAATCCAGATTTCAAAGATACAAGGAGAGTAAATAAAAGGCCATCAGGGTGATTTAATTTTAATATTGGGATATGCCACACCCACTTTCACTCTTGGTTTCAGGGCCCCTGTGTTCCAGCTATGGAGGAAGTGGCACCGGATATTGGTCCCTGGTTAGAGTTAAACACATCTGTAGAATATCACACAACCGGCACAAGGAGCTATTACCTACCCAACCAGAGTGGTATCTGAGTTTTCAATGGACCATTCCACTGAGTTATCAGGCTGGCTGCTTCCGGATGGTTCAATATACAGTAGGACCAGTAATTTCATGGCTCAAGCACATTGGCTCATGTTTTTTGTTCTGAAATAAATCTTCTGTTCTGTCAGCTTTGGCTCCAGCACAGACCTCCACTAGGGGCAGTTATCTTACATTTCTCAAATGGGCAGCCTTTTGGGATTCTGGCCTTACATAGTTCTTTCCTTAAATTTTCCGGTTAGTTTATGGAGCCAAAGAAAAGAATTCTCAAGACTGCTCAGAATCAGCACAGTATGGGATTTCAGTTTGCCAACTGGGCTCTGAGAGACCAAGGTCAGAGTAGTTTCTCAACCTCTCTATCCTCTCCTCACCTCCCTTCCTCTCCCTCCCCAATTCCCTTTATTTCTAGACCCTTTCTTCTTCCTTTACTCTCTTCCTTCCCCTTCTAATTATTTCTTCTTCTTCTTCTTCATCTTGCACATTCTTCATCACTTTTGTAGTTTCACCTGTCTGCTGCCTATTCATCCTGGGGGAAGCCCAATCCCTACCTAATTTTCCCAGAGCAACCTTCATCCTACCAACCCACCAGCCAGTGTTGGTAGCCCGCCAGGATAGAAACCCAACGCATATAGAAAAACAACAATGAAATAGCCTTGAGGCTATTAAATTATTCTCCCTAGCATAAAAACATCAATTTCTCTCATTTGTTTTTAAAATTTCAAACTTTCATTCTTTCACTGTAAAACATATGCATTTAGATATCAAGGGAAGTGTTAACAAATTCCTTCATACAATCTTTACAAATTTTCTCAGTTTCAACCTCTTAGATGATTTTTTTTTTCAAAATAAAAATCCTATTTCCATAGTCTTACTGGATAATAGTTTTACCTGAACATTCGATAGGCTTTTAATCTGCACAGTCCTTTGTTGGTTTTATTGTGTTAGTCTTAGATATAGATTCTCAGAAACAGAACTTTTAACCACCTTAGGCATTTTCTTCTGTGTTGCTGCTGTGATTGTTGTTTTGCCCTTTTCTAACTTGTGTTGACAAATTTTGTTTTGTGACTTTGATTTTAGTAATAGATCTGTGATAAAAGTAATCATTATTTCTATAATCTGACACTTTTCACAAACTTTGAAGCCCAGGCATAAATGTTCTCTATTGACTGTCAGACATCTGTTTTTATTAATAATATGGTTTTATGGAAAAGATAAAGAATGGCTTAAAATTTCAGTAAGGAATTTTCAATTGAGTCATAAATGGGAATGCATAAAAAAAGCAATTTATTGCAAATAGCATGTAAGTAGAAATGGTCTGAAATGGAATGAAATTTTCCAAGAATAAAAAAAAAAAAAAGAGTGGTTGGAACATACCCACACACATAAACACACACATTCTTTTCTCTGGGGTCATGATTCTTAGTCTTGTTAGGTATTGAATCCTTTTAAGGAAATAAATAAAGCTATGGACTTTTGCCCCAGAAAGAAAGGCACTGACACACAAGGTGCATGGACTTTAAGTTAAAAACCTATGCCTAAGGAATAATATTAGACAATTAATCCCAGCCCAAGTACCCTCTTGCTTCCCTTCTACCCCAAAGCCTCACTTGTTGAAACTTAGTATTCATCCAGAGGTAGGGGTAGAAGGTCAGCACCACCCACAGCCTAGCCTTCTATCCATTACAACGAAGCAGAGATAGAAAGAATGAGGAAATGAGTGAATTTATACAAGCAGATTTCCCCATTGGGGTAACTAGGCACAAATATTGTGGGGTTTGGAGAAGGTCATTTTGGGCCTGGGCAAAGGGAGAAGGTGTGAAGCACCATGATAGATGTGGCAAATTACCAGAGTGAAGGGACAGTAGAAGAGAGGGGATCCTATCATGGGGCTGGAGAGGGAGCCATAGTATGTAGAGACTGGCACTTAGATTGTATCCAGTGAAGAAAGGGTTTGGAACAGTTGAGGAACTGGTCATCTCTGAATGTTAGAGAGATCACCCTGGCCAAAGTGTGGAGAATGTATTTGAGGAGGACAAGACCAGAAACTTGGAGGCAGAGATACTACTGGGAGGTGGTTTCAGGAGTCCAGGACAAAGATCTAAGAAGATTGAACTAAAGCAGTGATACTTGGACCCATCAAGAGAAAAGGAAGGAAGGAAGGAAGGAAGGAAGGAAGGAAGGAAGGAAGGAAGGAAGGAAGGAAGGAAGGAAGGAAGGAAGGAAGGAAATGAAAGAAAGAAAGAAGAAAGCCCATGTAGGAAATTAAAAAGAGCTGGATTTGATAATGGAGTGGAGATTGAAGGTGATGGAAATGAAAACGCCAATGTGTGTCGCTCTTCCTAGGGATGCTTATATTTTATGGAGGATTTAAATTGTGGAATGAACAGCTTTAACATGCCAGGACCATCCCACTGAGGGCTTTAGCTGGTCTTGGGCTGAGGATACAACAATAGGACTTTTCTTTCTACAAAATTCCTTCCAAGGCTGAAGCAGAAATATTTGGGAGGTGGGGTAAAGAGGACTCACAAAGAAGCTTATATACTATAACTGTGCTTGTAGTGTCCTAAGTACACACCAACATAAATGTATTCCTCTGTGTGCATACACACACCCAAGCTGAGCCCCGGGAGTGGCAAGAAGGTCCTTTCGGTGCCATGTGCACATGGTCTGTACAGCCAGTATTCTTGGGATACACAGAACTCTGCCACTGAGCTCCTCTAGTATATTTTCTTTAATTTTCAAAATACATTCTTCCATACAGAAAAATTAATCCCATAAATGCTTGCACTAGTAAAATCACAGTTTATGACCCAGATGTCTGATTCTGCTTTACTGAATTTTGACTCTATTTATAGCTGATATATTTGGGACACTTTTTAAAAAATTTCTTGTGAATCTCCCCTTTCTCTCTTCTTTGGGTCACTGGCAAATGAAAGATAGGAAGAACTGAAAAGGAAAGGTCAGTAGAGTGTGTGTTTGTGTTTGAGAAAGTCCCCTGAACTAGTGTTAACTACTGATGGTTATATCATGGCCCTTCACTCACTTGCCTTTTCTTCATCAAGCCCAGAACAGGTGGTGGTGTCAAGGGGTTGCTACAGAGAGGGTTTCAGTGCCCCCACCCAATAATCTCCATTAGTGCTTCCCTTGTCTTTTTTTTTTTTTTTTTTTTTTTGCACATGCAATTACAACCCTTCCAAGTCCCCACCTCCAACTTGCTGTTCCCAAGCCCTTTCCATTAGGTTGAACCATATTAAATAACCCTTTTTATATGTCAAGAAGAGTTGAATGAAAATTATTTTACTTGGTTCAAGTTAATGTCAAAATTCTGGACTCACATCCAGAATGTGTCTCTTCTGGAGATCATAGGGAGGAAAGGCATTCTAAGCCACTCTTTCTGCCAGTGTTGCTCATCTCTGAATCTCCAGGGCCTCCTGCTCCACTTGTGGATTCTCCCTCCTAGAATATTTGTGTTGAGTTGTAGGAGAAATGAAAAGGAGTTCTGAAGAACTTCAGGATTTTCTTGGAAAAGACTAAAGAAAAGCCATCAGCAGTCTAGCCTGTGTCAGAACCAGTGTAGTGGTAGCAGTCCTCCTCCAGCTTCCCAGAAGCTCCCCACTGAGGGCCATACCAGTCTTGTTGCACTGAGGACGCAGTGCTAGCATATGGTAGTAGGAGGGGAGGATGCATTTCCCCTTACACCAGAGTTTGTGTGGACATCCAAAGCACTGTCCTGGGCTCTTAAAAATGATCCCTCCCTCCTGCACACAGAAGGAAAAAATAGAGATTTTACAAAATGTGGCCAACATGAGGAAACTAAAGAATCCAAACTTGGAGGCACCGCTGGAAAAATTCATATCTGAATTTAATAATCAATAGCTTATGCTGGCATGCCAACTATCATCACACACGCTGTACGCGTGCAGACTATGATATAATCAAGCTTTCGTTTATATTTATGTGACCAGGAGGACTTTGTATTTGATGATTTTAAAAGATGCATGGACTCAGCTCTGTTTAATTCTGATATATTGGTCTATTATCTATAAGAGGCCATTGGCTAAATTGTGGTATTCACATGAGGGTCCATGATGAAAATTTGTCAGAATGATAGGGAAATATTCAGATTTCAGTTTTTTCCCACAGTAAAATTTGAGAATATAAGCATATTGTGTCTCTAAATGGCCGTCAGAACTAGATTTAAGAGGATCTCATTGTATAACAAATGCATTATTAAAATAGTTTGTTATGCGGCATTAAAAGAGAAACAGTGTGACAATTGATGCAGCAGGAGAGACTGATCCACAGAATTGCAGCCAAGGAAACGGCAGTCGCAGGAATCAAATTGGTAAGGCTGGAGGGGGCCCCTAATGTTGAAGGAAAATAGCATTTCTTAAATAAGCTATTCTTTTAGTTTTTGCTTTGTTTCAATAACACAATATTTATTTAACTTCCTCACTGCTAATTCAGTAGAGACAAGTCACTTTAGTTCTCCAGGCTCTTTAGCACCCATGGGTGTTTCAGTGTGATAGTTACTGTGATGGACACGGACTTTCAAGCAGAATCTCACGGTCACTGTGTTCAGGAGTCTGACCATCTGGAGAACATACACAATATTGACAGACAAAACACACTAGGTTTTTTTGGTGGGGTTTTTTGGGGTTTTTGTTTGTTTGTTTGTTTTGGGGGGGGGTTTGAGTTCCAAGTTTTTATTTAAATTCCAGTTAGTTAACATACAATGTAATATTAGTTTTCGGTGTAGAGCTAGATCATACTAGTTCAGTGCTCCTCAGGAAGGAGGTAAAGAGAAGCATGAAATTCCTGGTTCCCAGTGGGTATTTCAGCAGTATTAAAGAAAGGCTTTGTATCCCCGTGAGCATGTTTTCCTCTCAATGTCATCGTTGTGAAGATGTCCTTTTAAGGGGCAGGGTATACGTCTGCCATTGTTTCAAGGAATGGAAATGGGCTTACAGCAAGTCATTCTTGTATGGGATCATGGCACGCATATTCAGAATGCTAGTCTCCGTGAGCCAAAATAATTGACTTCTTGTAAGCAACGTGGAAAGTTAAAAATGTGCTAGTGTTAGTGTCAGAAGGCCTGCCACAGAACTGTAGCTCTGCCACTCCTGCCTATGGGACCCTAGAAAAATCACTCCAGTTCTAAGGATCTCAGATTTCCTCAGCTGTGAATGTTAATCCAATATTCAAAGTCACTAAAGGCCTACATTTTTATGGCCTAATGTGGCAATGAAAGTTTGCCCACCACCTCTAACTAGATATCTTTAAATGAAGGCAGCTGTGAAGCATTATGACTTTGTGCCAGAGGCAGATGTAGAATCCTGCCTGTATGAGGCCACATGGTCATGCCAATAAAATAGAGTCTGTTGTCTTTGCACACTGGATGCTGGAAACTAAAGACTAAGGATCCAACCATTCAATGTAACATAAGTCCTGGGAAACAATGGAAATAAGACATAGGTGCTTTCCCCTCCCTGCAGGAATAAGTAGGAAGAGGTTCCAGGAATTTAGATCAAGGAGTTCAAATATCTTCTAATAGAACGTGCAGTGTACAGCTAGCACTGCAAAACTACCTCTGAAGTGATCTTAGAGGTCACATAGGACAAGCTCTCCATTTTTCACTGGGGAAACTGAGACCTAGACACACATATCTTTCCAAAGTCTCTTGAGAAGCTAGTGACATTCTTCCTTTATCCCATAAACATCTGAGCTCCAGACAATTTGCTAGGTCCCAAGAAAATAATAATAAGGCACTCACAAATGTAATGGGTGACACAGATGACTAAACGTGACATGATAAGCACTGTGATCTGGAAACCCATGTTAGAGGGGTGTCAGAGAAGGTTTTCTTGAAGGAATCAAGTCTAGGCTAACCTCTAAAGGATGAGCAGGAGACATAGAGCTAGAACAGTGAATCCTAATTTAGAGTTCAACCCTCTTCTACAAGCCAGGGCTATGGGAACTAGTTGGGATTCACTGCTCAGTGAGGAATGTTCTTAGGGATTTGTCTGCTCTCAGCTCTGTCTGACATAAAGTGTCAGGTAGCTCCTGACAACCTTTGACTGGGTTCACTCAGCCCTTTGCTTCAGTGGATGGTGAATAGAATAACACAGTAGGACAAAAATGTCCAGCTGAAGTCTGAGCAGAACAAGGTTGAATCCTTACTCTTACGGTGACTCTAGCTGTGACCCACGGGCAAACCCTCTCTGAACCTCACAATTCCCAGATGCAAAATGAGGAAAATATCTCCTTAATAAAGTTGTTAAATCTTTAATCAAATAATGGGTATAAAACAGCCAGCACCTCCAGCAGGCAGGCCACATAAAGAGGCCACAGAGAGTAGCTTTTAAGGGTCAAGCAAGTGGGAGCACGTGAAATTGCAGGCTTCTTGTCAGAGGTGACTAATTGATTTTGCAAAAGGAAACAATAAATTCAAGGTCTCTAAACACTAAGACTATCTTCTGTTCTGCTCCTCTGCTTCCTTATTATCAATTAAAATTATTATAAACTTTCTTGGTGCTTTACATCAAATCCATTAAAAGATATCTCTATAAACCCTCCATCCCAAGCTCATCACTACTATAGGCTTACTGAGAAAAGCACAAAAGTACAATTCAAATATACAGATTCACTGATTAGAATCAATTCACTCAGCCATAACATGTGAAAAGAAGCACAATTTCTGTTGTCTTCTGGCATAAATTAATTATAGTTTATTCAAAGGAATTTTTAATGAAGGACCTAACAAAATTGTAGTCTTGGTCATGTTTTAAATAAAAGCATCAAGTACTCCATTCCACTTCCTGCTTTAGAAGAGTTTTTCCACTACAGAACACTTAAGAGAGAAACTGAGGAAGACACAATCCATGCTCATGGATTAGAAGAACAAATATTGTTAAAATGTCTATGCTACCCACAGCAATCTACACATTCAATGCAATCTATCAAAATACCATCAACATTTTCCCCAGAGCTGGAATAAATAATCCTAAAATTTGTATGGAATGAAAAAACACCCCATATAGTCAGAGGAATTTTGGAAAAAGAAAACCAAAGCTAGTGGCATCACAATTCCAGACTTCAAGCCCTACTGCAAAGTTATAATCATCAAGACAGCATGGTACTGGCACAAAAACAGACACATAGATCAGTGGAGAAATGGACCTTCAACTCTATGGTCAACTGATCTTTGACAAAGCAGGTAAGACTATCCAATGGAAAAAAGACAGTCTCTTCAACAAATGGTGTAGGGAAAATTGGACAGCCACATGCAGAAGAATGAAACTGGACCATTCCCTCACAGCATACACAAAAACAGATTCCAAGTAAATGGAAGACCTAAATGTGTGACAAGAATCCATCAAAATCCTAGAGGAGAACACAAGCAGCAACATTTTCAACCTTGGCAACAGCAACTTCTTGCTAGACATGTCTCCAAAGGCAAGGGAAACAAAAGCAAAAATTAACTATTGGGACTTCATTGAGATAAAAAGCTTCTGTACAGCAAAGGAAACAGTCAACAAAAAGGCAATCTACAGAATGAGAGAAGATACTTGCAAATGACATATCAGATAAAGGGCTAGTATCCAAGATCTACAAAAAACTTATCAAACTTAACACCCAAAAAACAATCCAGGGGTGTGTGGGTGGCTCAATTAGTTAGGTGTCTGTCTGCCTTTGGCTCAGGTTATGACCCCAGGGTCCTGGGATTGAGCCCCAAGTCAGGGTTTCTCCTCAGCAGGGAGCATGCATCTCCCTCTGTCTGCTGCTCCACCTGCTTGTGTGCTCTCTCTCTCGCTCTCTCTCTCTCTCTCAAATAAATAAATAAATAAAATCTTACACACACACACACACACACACACACACACAACCCAGTTAAAAAACAAGCAGAAGGGACGCCTGGGTGGCTCAGTTGGTTAAGCGGCTGCTTTCGGCTCAGGTCATGATCCCAGTGTCCTGGGATCGAGTCCCACATCGGGCTCCTTGCTCAGCAGGGAGTCTGCTTCTCCCTCTGCCTCTGTCTGCCTGTGCTCGCTCTCTCTGACAAATAAATAAATAAAATCTTTAAAAAAAAAAACAAGCAGAAGACATGAACAGACATTTCTCCAAAGAAGACATACAAATGGCCAACAGAGACATGAAAAATACTCCACATCATTCATCATCAGTAAATACCAAATCAAAACCACAATGAGATACCATCTCACACTGTCAGAATGGCTAAAATTAACAAGTCAGGAAACAGCAAGTGTTGGCAAGGATGCAGAGAAAGGGGAACCCTCCTACACTGTTGGTGGGAATGCAAACTGGTATAGTCACTCTGGAAAAACAGTATAAAGGTTAAAAATAGAATTACCTCATGACCCAGAAATTACACTATTAGGCATTTACCCCAAAAATACAGATACAATCTGAAGGGGCATATGCACCCCAATATTAATAACAATAATGTCCACAATAGCCAAATTGTGGAAAAATCCCAGATGTTCATCCACAAATGAATGGATAAAGAAGATGTGGTTCATATATATGATGGAATATTATTTAACCATCAGAAAGGATGAAATCTTACCACTTACAGCGACGTGAATGGAACTAGAGGGTATTATGCTGAATGAAATAAGTCAATCAGAGAAAGATAATTATCATATGGTCTCACTGAAATGTGGAATTTAAGAAACAGCACAGAGGATCATAGGGGAAGGGAGGAAAAACTGAATGGAAGAAATCAGAGAGGGAGACAAACCACGAGAGACTCTTAACTATAGGAAACAAATTGAGGGGTGTTGGAGGGATGGGGTAATTGAGTGATGGGCATCAAGAAGGGCACGTGGTGTGATGAGCACTGGGTTTTTTTGATTGTTTGTTTGCTTTTGTTTTTAAGATTTTATTTATTATTTATTTGACAGAGAGAGAGAGAGAGAGAGAGATCACAATTAGGCAGAGAGGCAGGCAGAGAGAGAGGGGGAAGCAGGCTCCCCGCCGAGCAGAGAGCCCGATGTGGGGCTCGATCCCAGGACCCTGAGATCATGACCTGAGCTGAAGGCAGAGGCTTTAACCCACTGAGCCACCCAGGCGCCCCGAGCACTGGGTGTTATACACAACTGATGATAACTGAACACTACATCTGAAACTAATTATGTACTATATATTGGTTAATTGAATTTAAGTTTAAAAAAAGGGGGGGGTTCTTCCAGAGTGGGTAGAAATACTGCTCCCCAAACTAATCATTTTTTGGATGCAGAACAAAGTAGGTGAATAAATGACATCCAGACACAAAGTTCTTACACCCCAATGCATAATATATCTTCAGGGAGCTGAAATTCTGACTTTGTCAAAATGTCCGTTTTTTAAATTTTATTTTATTTATTTGTTTGACAGACAGATTACAAGTAGGCAGAGAGGCAGGCAGAGAGAGCGAGAGGAGAAAGCAGGCTCCCTGCTGAGCAGGGAGCCCAATGCGGGGCTTGATCCCAGAACCCTGGGACCATGACCTGAGCCGAAGGCAGAGGCTTTAACCCACTGAGCCACCCAGGTGCCCCAAAATGTCCGTATTTAGTGATGAGCACCATAGCTCTTAGCTGCCTGGTTTTTACTCCATATAATTTCCATCTTATATTCTCTTCAAATGTTTTGATAAGCTTCTCATAAGACTTTGCAAAGAAGGGAAATGACAAGTTGCAAACTATCCACACTGGGCCTGGATGAAGCTAATGAGTGGGGGTTTGGAGGACTGGAAGGCTGATCAAATAAATGCCTGTGGGTTCTGTCATGCAAGTTTTTGACTCTGGCTTTTCAGGAGCAGTGATGATATCAATTCACTCTTTCCCACTCAAGGGTGTTATGCACCACCAACTTCCAGGCTCTGATTTTTACAACGTTAATTATCTGTAACCAATAGATTTTAATTCCAGCTGCAAAAAGTCTAAAGATTTCTCTAACTGCTGGACAATCAATCAGCAAATTCTTTTGTCTTTTTTTCTTCACAAATGCCAATGTTATCAATAAAGGTCAAACTCACCACCTTTATGAGAAAGGAAGCATAGTACAGAATTTTTAGCCCTTAGAGTTTCATCCTGTGATTTCATTAATCCAATTAGTGACCCTGGTACCTTTCCCGCTAATTTTAAACCTCTGTCAGTGGGTGATTACCCCATATAACTTCAGTGAAGAGATTCAAAATTTCAGAAATAAGCAAGAGTGCTCAAAAATGGAATATGTAGTTATTCTAACCAACGTGAAAAAAAGCCAGTTTTAAGTTTTTAAACTCAGCGAGTGTTCTAGTATCTCCCACAGCTTCTGTGTTAGTGTTGTCACCAAACATACTGATAATCTAATAAAATGGAATTATTGCAGGTTTGGTTCTAGACCACCATAATAAAGTGAATATCACAATAAAGCAAGCCAAATGAATTTTGTGGCTTCCCAGTGCATATAAAAGTTAATTTTCACTATAATCTATGAAGTGTGCAATAAGTCTTTAAAAATGTACATACCTTAATTAAAAATTATTCTGTTGTGACAAAATACTAACCATTGTCTGAGCTTTCAGTGATTTGCAATCACTTATCACAGATCACCATAATGATAGTAATGAAAAAGTTTGGAATACTGTGATAATTACTAAAATGTGACACGAAGACATGAAGTGAGCAAGTAACATTAGAAAAGCGGTGCCAGTAGACATGCTTAAGGCAAGGCTGCCACAAACCTTCAATTTGTAGAAAGGACAGCATCTGCAAAATATGATAGAGTGAAGCACAATAAATCAAGTTATTCCTATAGTTACTGGAAGAGTCACTCTTCATAGTTTCTTAATATCAGCTCCATTCTCTTGTTCCTTCTCACATCGCAAGGCCCATACACCAAGCATTGATCTGTGCAGAGATGGTCAAACTGGGGGACTCCCAGATCTGGGAACATGCAAAGCCCTTCCAAAGGGCATAGAAATTCCTATAGTTTTTTGGTTTTTTTAAGCATGCTTTTTTTTTTAATTGAGGTGGAATTGACACAACATACTGGTTCAGGTATACAATGAAACATTTTGATATTTGTGTATATTGCAAAATGATCACCACACTAAGTCCAGTTTGCATCCATCACCATACCTAATTGCAAATCTCTTTTTCTTCTAATGAGAACTTTCAAGATCCATCCTCCTAAATGCTCCTAAATGCTTACAGTATTAACTATAGTCCCCACACTGTGTGAAATTTATGACTAAACTGTGTCCCAGCCCATTCAAACTGCTTCATTGTGGGTCTTCTTTGATTTACCTGATGTAAACAAAATGTCAGTCCTGATGTAAACCTGATCAGTCAGCTGGTTTTAAGGTTTTTCCCAGAGGAAGCTATTCCATATGTAGCTGTGGATTTGGTTTGTTTGTGGGAGGAGGCGAATTCAAGATCGCATGTTGCCACCTTGAACCAGAATTCCCCTATAATTTTTGGAAATCGATTTCCAGTTTCTCAAACTCAACTCATACCCTTTCCTAAAACAGATTTACATAATCATGCACCTGTGTTCACCAATATCCCCTTTCTCCCTTGACCAAGAATGAGCCAAGACATGATTCCCCACCTCTAGTATAAAACTGTCAGGGTACAAAAAAAAGGTGAAAGTACCTCCTTTCATGACTACTCAAGACACTCTAGTTAGGGCTCCAGTCATTTCTTCTCTTTTATGTATTCCTGATAAGAATAAAGGTGGGCATTAAAAATAAAAATAAAGATAAACTGAGTCCCTGTTTAGATGTTCTAAGTGCAGCTATACAATAAAAAGGGACTCATAGTAAAAATAAAAATGAAATAAAGTGGGAGTAATGATAACTTTTATTTAATGACTTTACTTTGTCTATCCCTTATTATCAAAGAATTCATTATTCATGAGGTAGAATCTGTAGAGAGCAAGGCAAAAAGAGCATCTGTTGGAAATATTTGATACCAAAAATGGTCCCTTTTTTATGTATTTAAATGTAAGCATTTCTTTTCAGCTATTCTCAATGCTCATCCCTAAGATATGTTATTAGCTGGGGAGGAAAAGCAACTTCCATCAGCCAAAAAAAAAAAAAGTACCTTTCATCAGCCAAAACAGTATGAGTAGTGCTATAGATCTTTTAAATGTTACTGGAATGTTTTCTGAGAATTCTAGTTTTTTAAGGTTTATTAGCTAAAACCCACCAATAAACTTCTGTATGGTTTCTTTTAGCATTTGGTTTGTGTTAGTATTAAATAAGGCAGTTAAATCTATTTTATTTAATCATACTTTGAAAATTCCAATCTTTATCTTATAAAAAGTTTAATATTTCCACCCATTATTAATAACATAAAATTATGCTACCTGCCATACCAATTCATTTTCAGCAGTTTATATAGTTTTCTCTTTTGTTTCATAGGTAAGAACTTTGATCCTATTAAACATTTTTTTAGGGTCAAACTAAAATTATGGTGTTATTTATGTTTATACCCAAACATTACTGAAATATACCTAAAAGCCAGACATCAAAATTTAACACATACACCACATATGCACATGCACACATACTTACCCAAGAAATGCCATGAATTTGACTATAATCTCTACCTCTTTGGCAACTCTTCATTTTACCTATACATTACACTACCTTGCTACAAATTAAGTAATGAGAAACTATATATTGAGTTATTTTGTTTGTATTTGTTAGTACAAACAGGATAAATTAGATTAGATTAAAAATATTTAAATATGGATTCAACTGTTTTATTCATCATTTTTATGTGATGCATTCCATAATTCCTTTCTTCATAGTTTCTAGTACATAACTCAAAATCTACTTATTGGCACATTTATTTGTTTTAAAAATGAAGTCAGATTTGCAATTCTAGAAAATGATGGAGTGGGGTATACTTCTCTATATCCTTCCTGCTAAGTACAGCTAAAAACTGGACATTATATAAAACACAAAAAGACTGAAAAGTGGAATGAAGAAGGCATTCTAGTGAAGGAACTTTGTACATATAAAGCAATGAAGTTTCCTGCTTTTTCTGTTTGCCTTGTATACCCTGTATTGGGCACTAAAGAAGCCAGAAACACCAACAGGGAAAGGGGGAAAAAATCTGTTCTTTCTAACCAAGGATCAAAAAAGGGATGCCTATCAAGAGAAAAAAATATAGGCAACAACCACCCTACTTCGACTGCCATGGGAAAAGATGAAGCCATGCTCCCACTCCCACCAGGAAAGACCATAGGGAGAGCTTAGAGTTCCAGCTCATTAGGCCATAACAAGGTGTGCTTTCCTATAAGGGTTGTGTCAGAGAAGGCCAAGTATGGGGCCAAGACTTCACTACCACCAGGGTAAGGAGAGCTCCTTCTTCCACGGTGTCAATGAAGTCCACATGGGGAGACTAAATGTCAACTCCTGCCCAACAGGGAGGCACCCTCTCCCAGGGTCTCAATGGAACCTGGACATCTACCCTACCTGAGAACAACTGAGTGATGTCCACCTTTCCCTACCAGTATGGTGTCAGAAGATATCTGCTAAAACTAAACATTTAAACAAAACTCAAGGTCTCATTACACAATACTCAAAATGTGCAGAATATAATTTTTAAAAATCATCACAACAAGAACCAAAAAAGTCTTAACTAAGTTAAGATAACCAATATACCCCAACACCAAGATAACACAGGTGGTAGAATTATCTGATAGACTCCAAAGCAGCCATGATAAAAATATTTGAGCAATTATGAATGTTATTTAAACAAATGAAAAAAAAAAGGAAGGGTCAGCAAAGAAATAGAAAATCTCAGCAAAGAATAAAAAGATATGAAAGAGAACCAAATGAAAATTTCAGATTTACAAAATATAATGGTTGAAATAAAAGTCCCAATGGATGGGGTCAACAGCAGAATGGAGGACAGAGGAAAGAATCAGTGAATTGGAAAATAGAACAATAGAAGTTATCCAATCTGAACAACAAACAGAAAAAATAGGCTGAAAAAAAGAAAATTAACTGAGCCTTAGGGATTTGTGCCTAAAGCAAAAGATCTAACATTCATGTTGTCAAAGTCTCAGAATAAGACAAGAAAGAGAATAGTGCTGAAAAAGTAGTCAAAGAATTAATGGCTAAAAATCTTGTAAATTTGGCAAGAGATATACATCTACAACCAAAAAACTGAGCAAACCCTAAGCAGATTAAACCCAATGACATTCATGCCAATATACAACATAATCAAACTTCTGAATACTAAAGAAAAAGAAAAAAATTGAAAATAGCAAGAAACATCTTACTTGGGAGAAGGGGTGGAATTCTAAGATTTCTCATCAGAAAACATGGCAAACAGAAGAAATAGTAAAATATTTTTCAAGTGCTATAAGAAAAGAATTTTCAACCCAAAATCTTATATGCAACAAAAGTATCCTTCAGGAATTAAATGAAAATTACAATATTCGCTGAAGGAGGAAGAATAAGAGAATTTGCTACCAGTAAATTTACCCTAAAAGAGTAGTAAAGGAATTTTATGAAACAGAATGGAAATACTAAAAGAAGAAATTCTGGGACATTATTAAGAAGAAAAAACTATGGAAAGAATAAAAATATGAGTAAATACAATAGACCTCCCTGCTCTGAGTTTTCTAAATTGTGTGTGATGGTCAAAACAAAAATTATAATGTTTTCTGATATAGTTCTCAATGTATGTAGAGGAAATATTTAAGACAATTACATTATAAATGGGGAAGGGCAAAAGGACTTAAAGGGATAAGGCTTCTACAATTCACTCAATCCAATCAAATGTCAATGGCAGGAAATTGTGGAAAGATGTATATGTATAAGATATATCTTATATATCTTATATATAATACCTAGAGTAACCACTAAAAAAAATCCACACAAAGCTCTATACTCATAAACATTATACATAAATCAAAATGGAATTCTAAAATACATTGAGAAACCCATGGGGAGACAGGAGAAAAATAAGAAAAAGACCAAAAAACAGAGGGATCAAATAAAAAACAAACAAACAAAAAATGACACACTTTAGTCAGAAATGTTAAGGTTGGCAGTGGAAACAAGAGTAACATGTGGAATATCTTTGTGGTTATAGAACAGTTCTGTATCTTGATTGTCATAGTGGTTACATAAATATATACATGTGATAAATGACATGGAACTCTACACACACATTGTACCAATATCAGGTTCCTGGTTTTGATGTGTAAGATGCAACCATTGGGGGAAACGGGGTGAAGAGTACATGAAATCTCTTTCTACTCCTCTTGCAATTTTCTGTGAATCTATAATTATCTCATACTTAGTCTTAGATTTAAAAAATGAGGTCAGACATCTTCTGAGATGAAGTCTGATTTGGTTGATTGGTTTGACAATGTGCTATTGCTATCTCAATAAGCTCTATGTTGATCATTAATGAGCTTAATTTTCTACTCTAAGCTTTAAAATAGAAAAACTAAGCCACACGATAAAAGTATTTTATCAAACATATAATTCTAGCAAAATAATAAAATTAACAATATATTTATTTTCCCCATCCTTTCTGAGTGTGTATTGTATTTGGGTAAACAGACTGCCTATAAATTTTTAATAAGTACAATTTCCATTTGGTAAGGCTGATAAAGTCTTTTTGGTATACTGTACTCTCCTGAAATTGGAACCTCAAGTTCAGGAAGACAAGAGAAAATTGTAAAAATTTCCAAATTAAAGAAGAGCTGAATCATATATATCTAAACTGGATGATAATGTGTATTAAATCATTATGATATTAGAATCCCATTGGATACATTCAACATAGTGATGTAGGAGGTCTAGGTGTCTCAGTCAGTTAAGTGTCTGCCTTCAGCTCAGGTCATGATCCTGAGATGGAGTCCTGTATTGGGTTCCCTGCTCAGCAGGCAATCTGCTGCTTCCTCTGCCCCTCCCTCTGCTGTGCTCTCTCTCTCTTTCTCTCTCTCTCAAAAATAAATAAAAATTTGTAAAAAATTTTAAATAGTGATATAGTAGTTTCATATTTAAATATAAGTATTTATAAAGTACCGGAAATATCATCCTTTGCAATTACTTAAACTTATGATGAAAAAATCTTTGAGATCAATTTGAAAATGTTTGGGAAGTCAATTAAGCAAAAATTGCTGAAAGACCATATACATAAGCCCAGTATCTAACAGAACTGCCCTTTTTCCCCAGACCACTCTAGACACTGACCATCTATCACCACCACATGACTTCATAGCCACTCACATTGGACTTCTAGGATTCAATCTCTCTCCTGTTTTCACTTCTGTCTTAGTCACTACTGGACCTTCCTAGAGCCAGTCTTGGAGTCAGCTGTTCTGGGTGTGGAGACAAAAAGACTTTCATTGTCATCTAAACAAAGAGTAAATGGGGGGAGGGAGCCTGGGAGGCTCAGTTGAGTGTCTGCCTCTTGATTTCTGTTCAGGTTGGAATCTCCGTGTTATGAGATGGAGTGCCCCCAACCCACAGGCACCAGGCTCCAGCTTGGCAGAAGTCTACTTCTTTCCATTTTCCTCTCCCTTTGCCCCTCTACCCACTCACACTTGGCTGTGAGCTCTTGCTCACTTGCTCTCAAATAAATCTTAAAAAAAAAAAAAAGAAAAAAAAAAAGACTAAATGGGAGAGTTAGTCAAGGAGGTTTTGCATCTGGAGCACATTTGACCTAGGACTAGTTCTGACCCATTTGATCTTTTTAATGGTGACTTTTTCAGCTCTTGATCTTTACAAGTTTTGTTTAAGAAATAGTTATAAAAAATCTATACACCAGAGATGGTACTTCATGCAGGAAGATTTTACACACACACACACACACACACACATCACTTGGCTTTCAAGAAGCTTACACCTAATAGATTTCAATAGGTACCAAACAAATAAATGAAGTACTGAAGGAAAGGTGCAGTAATAGAATATACAGAAGCACTATATTTTTCAAATCTAAGATACTATGGATTATAAAATGTACCATTATTTTATGTACCATTAAGGAAAACTACTATCACTCAAATTATGACACAATGCTTTCTTATCACTTAGAATCTTTATTTTATGCTTACTGAAAGGACTTTTAAAACTTGTTTAGATGTAGAGCTCTATCATATTGCATATACATTAAAAGGAAACTATAAGTGAAATAAATTAAGGTGTTCCTCAATCTCTTCCAGTTCAAAGTTTATCTTTTTCATACCACTATTTGAGTCAGATTTTCTAATGTCTGTGTCCCTCAACACAGTGTTGGATTTTCTTTCAAGCTGATACTCTTTCTGCAAGTATCTGCAAGTTTTGATGATGACCCTTTTTTTTTTTTTTAAAGATTTTATTTATTTATCTGAGAGAGAGGCAGTGAGAGAGCATGAGCGAGGAGAAGGTCAGAGGGAGAAGCAGACTCCCTGTGGAGCTGGGAGCCCGATGCGGGACTCGATCCCGGGTCTCCGGGATCATGACCTGAACCGAAGGCAGTCGTCCAACCAACTGAGCCACCCAGGCGTCCCGATGATGACCCTTTCTATACCTTAAAGAGAAGTTGTCGACAAAAGATTCCAAACAATTAAGACTTATGATCCTTCTTTGAAAGCCTTCCTAAAATGGTTTGTTGACAATAAGGATTTTACAGTTGTTCAGTCATAACTCCACAAGCAATAACTAACTCCATGTACATGCGTGAAACAACAAGCATGCAATGACTGCTGCTTGGCCACCAGTGATCACAAGACACTAGCAATGATAAAGGCATAGGGGGCAAATAGTGTGCCTCAGATTTGACTTAATATGAGAGTATAAATGAAGAAATGATTAATTTTCTCTAAGATGATCTGGGATAATTCTCAGACAAGGTCATTGCCTGAACGTGTTTTTTGTTTTGGTTTGGTTTTTTTGGTTTTGTTTTATTGCTAGATAGGTCTCCATCAAGCAAGTAAAGGGAAGGGGAGGAGAAAATGTGGAGATATGAAGCAACAGGGGACACAGGGTATAAATTAGTTGATGAGCTTAAAATGAGCCTGGAAGTCACAAGGACCCGAGATCTCAAAATAAGCTTACGTTCTTGGAAAAGATGGCAGAGTAGGAGGATCCTAAGTGGAGATACAGCATAGAAACAGCAGTTTAAAAAGTGCCTGGGGTATGTATGGAGATTCATTTACTACTTCATTACATATGCTGGAGGGACACAGATCTTTAGATTTCTTCAAGAACAAAGGAGCTGGCACATGCTGCATTCCCCCCACCCCTGCCATCATAGATAGGCAGACACTTGTGAGAATACTTTCCAACTATCTTGATAATGTGGCAGATCTGCCACATTAACCCACCTGATGCAACAGGTATCTCTCCAAAGCTGCTCTTGCCCTGACACACCCCACAATCAGCCCCAGCAGGGACCAGTGCCACTCCAGCATGACTCCTGCTCTGGAGAGAAGGGAAGATAACCACATACATCAGTTTGGCTGCAGCCCCAGCACACAAAGGAGGCAGACATGTGATCTGTTAGCCCACCCAAAAACAAAACCTCTCAGTGGGCAGCACAGGGAGAGAACCCTTTAGTTTGGGGTCACTGAAGCCCCAACAGATGGGTTAGAGACTGGCATCTGGTCTGTCTGCTGGTCTTGCCCACCAACAAAACTCACTCAGAGGACAGGGCATGGCAAGCACCCTGCTGGTTGGTGCTACTGCAGCCTCAGCAAATGGACTGAGGGCAGGGATCTCTCTGACCACTGACATGGCCCAACTGTAAATGGGGCAGCTCCAGACTGACCCATTAACAGCACAGGAACCAAATTCTGCCAGCAACTGGAGAAGTGGGCCATTGCAGCTGACTGGAATACAAGCAAGAATAACTCAGCCACAACAGTAGATTCATGCAACCCACACAGACATACCCCTAAAGCACCTGGTTCTGGTGAACAGGGGGTACTGTGCTACAGAGCACTATAGGACTCTTCTATACTAGGCCACTACTTCAAGATAAGGAGATGGAGCTGAATTTCCTAATAAAAGAAAAGAGATAAAAATGAGGAGATAGAGAAATGGGTCCCAAATGAAAGAACAGGACAAAATAATAGCAAAAGAACTAAATGAAGTGGAGATAAGCAATATGCCTGATAGAGAATTCAAAGTGATAGTCAAAAAGATACTCACTGGACTTGAGAAAACAGTGGAGGGCATCAGTGAGACCTTCAACAAAGAGATTGAAAATATAAAAAAGGAATGAATAACTCAATTACTGAAATTTAAAAATCCACTAGAGGGTATCAACAGCATATTTGAGGAGGCAGAAAAACAAATCAATGATCTGGAAGACCAGGTAATAAAAATGGCTAAAATTAACAAGTCATGAAATGACAAATGTTGGCAAGGATGTGGAGAAAGGGGAACCGTCTTACACTGTTGGTAGAAATTTAACTTGGTACAGCCACTCTGGAAAACAGCATGGAGGTTCCTCAAAAAGTTGAAAATAGAGCTACCCTATAACCTTTCAATTGCACTACTGGTCATTTACCCCAAAGATACAAATATAAATCCGAAGGGGCACCTGCACCACAATGTATATAGCAGCAATGTCCACAATAACCAAATTATGGGAAGAGGCCATCAACAGATGAATAGATAAAGAAGAGGTGGTACACACACACACATACACACACACACACATACACACACACAGGAATGCTACTCAGCCATAAAAAAAAAAAATCCTAAAAAACAAAAGTCCAGTCCCAGAAGGCTCCTGTGTGGCTCAGTCAGTTAAGTGTACCACTATTGATTTCAGCTCAGGTCATGATTTCAGGGTCATGAGATTGAACCATGGGTCAGGCTCCACACTCAGCACAGAATCTTCTTGAGATTCTCTCTCTCTCCCTCTGCCCCTCCTCCTGCTTGTGCTCTCTAAACAAATAAATAAAATCTTAAAAAAAAAATGAGAGCTTTTCCTCCAAGATCATGAACAAGATACCCACTCTTGTCATTTTTATTTAAGATAATACTGACAGTCCTAGTGACAGCAACCAGATAAGAAAAAGAAATAAAAGGCATCCAAATTGACATGACATAATTGTTACTATTTGCACAGGTCATGATACTATATATAGAAAACTCTAAAAACTGCACCAAAAAAACAGTAGAACTGATAAATGAAATGAATTCAGTAAAGTTAGGATACAAATTTAATGTACAGAAATATGTTGCATTTCTATATACTAATAACAAAGTAGCAAGAGAGAAATTAAGAAAACAATCTCACTTACAATTGCACCAAAAAGAATAAAATACCTAGAGACAAACTTAACCAAGAGTGTGAAAGACCTGTACTCTGAAAACTATAAAATACTGATGAGAAAAACTGAAGATGGATAAAATACCTAGAGACAAACTTAACCAAGAGTGTGGAAGATCTGTACTCTGAAAACTATAAAATACTGATGAGAGAAATTGAATGATATTCCATGTTCATGGATTGGAAAAGCTGATACTGTTAAAATATCCATACTACCTAAAGCAATTTACAGATTTAATACAATCCCTAATAAAATACCAACAACATTTTTCATAGAAATAGAAAAACTAATCCTAAAATTTGTATGGAACCACAAAAGACCCCAAATAGCTAAAGAAATCTTGAGAAAAACAGAACAGAGCAGGAGGTACTATAATCCCAGCTTTTAAGATATACTGAAAAGTTATTGTAATCAAAGCAATGTGGTTTTGCTACACAAATGGACACATAGATCAATGGAAGAGAATAAAGTGCAAAAATAAACACACACTTTCAGGGCCAATTAATCTATGACAAAGAAGGCAAGAGTATCCAATGGGGATATTCTTCAACAAATGATGTTGGAAACTGGACAACTGCATGCAAAACAATGAAACTGGACCACTTTCTTACACCATACACAAAAGTAAAGTCAGAGTGCATTTAAAGGCCTAAATCTGAGACCTGAAGCCATAAAATTCCTATAAGAAGACACAATCAGTAAATTCTTTGACATGGGCCATAAAAACATTTTTCTAGATAGGTCTCCTCTGGCAAGGGAAACAAAAGAAAATTAAACTATTAGGACTACACCAAAGTCAAAAGCTTTCATACAACAAAGGAAAACATCTACAAAACGGCAACCTACTGAATAGGAAAAGATATTTGCAAATGATATATGCAGTAAGGGGTTAACATCCAAGATATATGAAGAACTTATATAACTCAACACACACACACCTTAATAATCTTATTTTTAAATGAGCAGAAGACCTGAAAAGACATTTTTCCAAAAAATACATACAGACGGCTAACAGATGCATAAAAAACATGTTCAATGTCACTAATCATCAGGGAAATGCAAATCAAAACCACAATGAAATATCACCGCAGACAAATAAGAATGATTACTATCAAAAAGACAAGAAGTAGTAAATGTTGGCAAAGATGTGGAGAAAAGGAAACTCTTACACTGTTGGTGGGAATGAAAACTGGTACAGTCTTTGTGGAAAACAGTATGGAGGTTCCTTAAAAAATTAAAAATAGAATTACCATGTTATCCAGTAATTCAACTATTGGGTATTTACCCAAAGAAAAAACACTAACTTGAAAGATATATGCAGTCATATGTTTATGGCAGAATCATTTATAATAGCCAAGATATGGAATCATTCCAAATGTCCATCAATAGATGAATGGATAAAGAAGAGACAGTATATGTGGAGACATATGGATATAGGTTTATAGATATAGATGATATATAGATATAATTCAGCCATAAAAAAGAATGAAATCATGCCATTTACAACAACATGGATGGACCTAGAGAGCATAATGCTAAGTAAAATAAGTCATAGAGAAAGATAAATACCATATGATTTCACTCATATATGAAAGTTAAGAAAGAAAACAAATGTGTGTTGAGTTTGAGAAGTTCTTTATAGATCCTGGATATCAACCTTTTGTCTGTACTGTCATTTGCAAATACCTTCTCCCATTCCGTGGGTTGCCTCTTTGTTTTGTTGACTGTTTCCTTTGCTGTGCAGAGCTTTTGATCTTGATGAAGTCCCAAAAGTTCATTTTTGCTTTTGTTTCCTTTGCCTTTGGAGACATATCTTGAAAGAAGTTGCTGTGGCTGATACCAAAGAGGTTACTGCCTATGTTCTCCTCTAGGATTCTGATGGATTCCTGTCTCACATTGAGGTCCTTTATCCATTTCGAGTTTATCTTTGTGTTCGGTGTAAAAGAATGGTCGAGTTTCATTCTTCTACATATAGCTGTCCAATTTTCCCAGCACCATTTATTGAAGAGACTGTCTTTTTTCCACTGTATATTTTTTCCTGCTTTGTTGAAGATTATTTGACCATAGAGTTGAGGGTCCATATCTGGGCTCTCTACTCTGTTCCATTGGTCTATGTGTCTGTTTTGATGCCAGTACCATGCT
>PISX010016395.1:0-46398 GCA_004024625.1 Mellivora capensis
AAAACTACTCAGCAATGTCCATAACTGGTTACTGATGACAACAAGCCTTTCCTGCTGCCTCAGCTTTCATTAGAGAAAGACGAGCCTTCCTCGCCCCTCAACTCTTCTCAATACAGATCATCTTTTCTGTCCACTATTATGCTGGACAACAGTGCTTGGTTGGTTGTAGCCCAACCAGCAGCCCAGTGACCCGCACAATAGTGGGCCTTCATTAAACATCTAAAGAATGAATACACATTGAAATAGGCATCAAACTGCCTATTACACACAGAATGAGTATCATACATGATAACAGTCTGTACATCAAAAGCTGCATTAAAGTAAAAATGGTCGGAAAAAAAAAATAGCAAAATCCAAATGCAAAGAAAACACCCCTCGGGCCAGCCAAAGACTCATAGCCAGGACTAAACAAGAGCAGGAATCCAATACCAAAAAAGAACAGCAGAAACAGCACAATTCCTCAAACACAAACACTGACTAAACCACAAGAAGACTGTAATAAGTACATTTGATAGGACTCTAAAACAAAAACCCATCTGTTATGGACTGAATATATGTTCACCCCCAAAATTCACATGTTGAAGTTCTAATCCCCAGGATGACTGTACTTAGAGACTGGGCCTTTAAGGAAGTACCTAAGGTTAAATAAGGTGATGAATTCCCAATTCAAGGGGATTTAGTGTCCTTATAAGAGATATCAGAGAACATTTCCTTTCCCTTCATCTCTCCCTCCTTCCTTCCTGCCCCCTTTCTCCCCTCTCTCTCTCTTCCCAAGGCCTCACAAAGAGGTCACGTGAGTGCACAGAGGGCCGGCAGGAGCCTAAAAGACTAGAGAAGCAGCTTCACTCAGAATGAAACTTCCCTGGCCGGCAGCTTGATCTTGGACTTCCCACCCTCCAGAAGTATGAGGAATGCACTTCTGATGTTTAAGCCACCTAGTCTGTGGTATTTTATTGTGGTAGTCCAAGCTGACACCATCTAATGAAATTTTAAGTCCACCAAGGGTCAACCTAAGTCCTAAAATTTGAGCAAAGATAGAGCAACTTGGCCGGATTTTACTTTCATCACCTTTCATGGAAAAGGGGGTTCTTTGAAGTCAGTAGTCAGAACCGGTACCAAGACTGAAGATGGGTAGTGCTGAGACCTGGGACAGGTGTCAGGATCTTTTAAACTTTAATCAATTCCTTTTTTTTTTAAATACTTTATTTATTTGACTGAGAGAGACAACACAAGCAGGGGGAGTAGGAGAGGGAGAAGCAGGCTTCCCGCCAAGCAGGGAGCCCAATGCAGGGCTGGATCCCAGGACCCCAGGATCATGACCTGAGTGGAAGGCAGACGCTTCATGACTGAGCCACCCGGGCACCCCAAACCTTAATGAGTTCCTGCTCATGAAGTGAAGTGAAATAAACCAAGAAATGCAGAAAACCCAGGCTCAAATCCTGACTTCAGCACTCATCCGAGCTGTGTGACTTTGGCTAAGTCAATTAATCTCCAGTGCTTCATCTGTAAAATAAGGCTACAATCTTCCACTCTGCCTCACTCCATCCGCACAACTACTCTGCAATGGGAGAAAAGGAGAAGCACGGACTAAAGCTTCAATAACTTTTAGTTCTTTCTACCCCTTCCCCCATATTAAACTGCCTCCAGGGGCGCCTGGGGGCTCAGTCGGTTAAGGGTCTGACTCTTGATTTCAGCTCAGGTAATGATCTTGGCGTCCTGGGACTGGCCCCAGTTGGGCTCTGCGCTCAGTGTGGAGTCTGCTTGTCCCTCTCCCTCTGCCTTTCCCTCCGCTTGTGCTCTCCCTCTCCCCCTTACTCTCTCAAATAAATTAATAAAAATCTTTAATTAAAAAAAAAAAACACTTCCAAAAATACACTAGTGGTCTATATACAAGATACACTCAGATACTTACTGGCTCTCTTATTGCATAGACACACAATTCAACAAATGTGTCATGGACTCCTGCCAAAGGCTCTCTACTGTCCTAGACTACGTGGGAGACACAAAAGCCGAACCCTGCAGCCTGGAAAGCAAGCTGGCCTGCAGAAACTGCTAACTGCAAAGGAAGCTGAAACACCGCAAAAGAGGACAAAGCACCTTGGGCCACCAGAGGAGGGAAGAGCTTAATTTGCATTCTTCTTGAACTGAAGGGCATTTGAGGTAGACCTTTAAGAATGTGCAGGATATGAACACAGAGTTGAAGGAGATTGTCCAGATAAATAATTGCGAAGGGCCTCAATGCTGAGTGGTGACAATGTTAATGGACAGGAGAAGGTGCACACCAGAGACTATCTCAAACCAAGGAATTACCAGGACATGCGTGTGTCCACACTAGGATGGGGCATCAAGAGGAAGCAGAGGATCCAGGAGCACCCACTCTTCGCAGGCATCAGAGAGAGCGGTGTTCCTTGGCATCGAGGAGGCCACAGTCCAGTGAAGACCTAATGCCGTATAGCATCTTATAGGGCAGGCTAGTGACGAGGCAGGTGATAAGCACCTTGAGAGAGATGTGCCCAGGGACACTAGGGCAGGATCCCCCTAGGATTAGGGGAATCTAGATTAAGAACCTTAATTCCTATCAGAATAGACTGGATTAGAATTAGCACTGGAGCAAAGAGACCATGACTTGGGAAAGACTGAGAGAAAGAACGCATAGCGGTGTGTGAGTGAGCTGAAGGAAATGTGGCAAGACCTTATGGGTGACCATTTTGCTCTCAAGAGGTGAAAGGCCAGGACGCCTGGGTGGCTCAGTTGGTTAAGCGGCTGCCGTCGGCTGAGGTAATGATCCCAGCGTCCTGGAATCGAGTCCCACATCGGGCTCCTTGCTCGGCGGGGAGCCTGCTTCTCCCTCTGCCTCTGCCTGCCACTCTGTCTGCCTGTCCTCACTCTCTCTCTCTCCCTCTCTCTCTGACAAATAAATAAATTTTAAAAAAAAAATTTTTTTTAAAGAGGTGAAAGGCCATTTCTTTTTTTTTTAAGATTTTATTTATTTATTTGACAAAGAGAGAGATCTGCTCCGTGGGGAGTCGGCTTCTCTCTCTGCTCCTCCCCACTCCTCTGCTCATGCTCACTTACTCTAAGTAAAATCTTAAAAAAAAAAACAAAAAAAAAACACCAAAAAACTCAAAAGTCCAATCTTCTTACAGATGAGGAAACGGGGGCTCAGAGCCAAAGTGGGGGCTTCCTGGGCTTCCAGTAGCAGAGGAGGACTTAAAAGCAAAGCTTCCTCATTTGCTTTCAACACCTCCTCTTCGGAAGCTTCTCTCGGTCAGGAGGCCCTTTTGAGAGGTACCCTCAAGCCTTCCCCACTATCCCATCTAGGAACTCGAAGGGCACTGCTCTCAACTCTGACATTACATGTGCGACATTAGGCAGTCCCCTTTCCTCCCTGTCGGTTCTTATCTCTAAATTATAAAGCTAAAGTTGGGTGTTCTCTAAAGTCCCATCCAGTGGGGCTGTCCATGATATCTTTGTGGCTATGACGGTTTTCCTGTGACCTAATTTCCACAGTTCTCTGCCAAATACGCACAGATGGTATCTTCTCATTATTTACAAAGCTAGTGGCACTACTGGCCAGTGGGATAGAACACTGCCACAGAATGAAGTGATCTCAGCACGTTAGACCACGGAAGGCCCACACACAGGTTTAATCTAGAGGCTGAATAGTTCCAAGTGAAACGTTGAAAGCATTCGGATCTCGTCATTACTGTAGCCCCAGCAAATTGAAGAGGGTCTGGTACACAGAAGGCACTTGATATATATTTGTGGAATATATGTTGAAACTAACCTGATTGCCATTTGCATGTTTTACTAATTATATCTAGTTTTTCTACTATCTAAAACTTCTCCTTTGACAGAGGATTTAGAATGAAATTACTCCTGGCTTCTTCTTGTGAATGCTATTGTACTATATGCCAAAAGTTTTTTAAAGATTTTATTTATTTGGTAGAGAGAAATGAGAGAGAGAGTGAAAAGGAGGGAGAGGGAGAGAGACTCTGGAGCAGACTGCACTGAGCACAGAGACCAATGCAGGGCTCGAACCCAAGACCTCGAGATTGTGTCCTGAGGTGAAACCAAGAGTCGGAGGTTTAACCAACTGAGCCACCCAGGCACCCCTGTATGCCAAATTTTTAAGAGCTGCGCTATCACAATGATGACTTCATGATTTCATTTTTTGCAAAGGTAGGAGTAATCGGACATTACTGTGCCTGTGCCCACCTTCCCATATACCTACTCTGGAGACCTAATGGAGACCTGACCACCCAGGATGGCCACTCACCTGTGCCCTCTCCATCATCCTTCCTTCCTTCAGAGGGCTCTGCAGTCTTAACCTTATGATGAACTTGCTTCCTCTAAGGCTCTCCCTCCTCTTCCCCTCTACTGCCTACCCCAGGCGGCCTTGTAACTTGGAAGTGTTTATTTTTACCATCTGTGTCTGAGTGTGACTGTGAGCAGAACCAGCCTTGTGTTGAAGGCAAGAGCTCCCACCTCCTGTCCTTCCACCCTCACATTTTCCTCTCTAGACCAGATGAAGGTTCTTAAAAGTCCCCACCCCACCTGTCCCTCCTGCTATGGCTCCATCCTAAACCATCTCCCAATCTCAACCCCAAGCTTCCTGATATTTCCTTGGAATCATTTTTAAAGTAACCTCTACAGAAAGCGCTTTTCAACTCCAGCAACACTCCTCGCTTAGCAGTACTCTCTCCTCCCCTCCCACTGCTTCAGGACAACCGGGGGTGCTCACTCCAACTCTGGCCCAGGGGTCCCAAGTATTTACTCCTTCTGCAGCACTCAGAATTACTCTGTACCGCAATCTATCCATGTTCTCAAGGCCTGCCACTGTTGAGGGTGAATTCCCGAGACTTGGAACTACGTTTTATTTGTATTTTTAGCACACAGTAGATTTTCAGTGTAAGAATGTAAAAGTGTCAGGGAGATCCTCTCTCCCCAGCCCCATTCTCTTTCCTCAGCACCACACACATCCCCACTCGTCCACCAGCCACCTCTGTCTAGCTGTCCATGTGGGCACCTCAGAAATCGCCAATTCTTTTTTTTTTAAGATTTATTTATTCGTTTGAGACAGAGTTGGTGGGGAGACCCAGAAGGGGGAAATCTCAAGCAGATTCCTTGCTGAGTGCAGAGCGTAACCTAGGGCTCAATCCCACAACTTTGAGATCATAACCTGAGCCAGAACCAAGAGTTGGCTGCTTAACAGACTGAGCCACCCAGGCACCCTGAAATCTCCAATTCTTCATGGCCAAAAGCAAACAAACTGTCCCCTGACTCTTAAAACTCATGATTTCTGATGATTTCAGCCACCTTAATGTGGCCCCAAACAGAAAATTCAGCATGCTCTTCCATCACAGGTAACCAATCACTAAGACCTCCTATACGTTTTACCTCAGTATTTATTACCTCTTCTCTCATCCTTAATTGCCTCATATTTCTGAGGTCAGGCCCTGGTCTCCCAAAATGATCTCTCAACTTCCAGCCCCTCTTCCACACAACTACCAGAGGGCTCTTCCTAAGACACAGCAATCATGCCCCAGTCCAGCAAATAAACCTCTTTCATCTCCCGCATTCCTCCGTGATCAAGTCCAAACTCTGCACATAGCATCCGAGGCCTTTCCAGATCTGTGCCCTGCCACTCCATGCCAGCCCCCTCTTTCCATGTATTTTTCAACCCAGCAGAACAAACTCACCTTTATGCCCTTGAACCTGCTCTGTTCTCATGACTCTGGATATGGGGTTTCCTCTGGCTGGAATCTTTTACTCCAAGGTCCACCAAGGGCTCATTTTCTGTGTCTGTTTTTGTTGGGTTTTTTTTACAATTTTATTTTTACACAAGCTCTATACCCAACATGGGGCTCAAACCCACAACCCTAAGATCAAGAGTCATATGCACCCCACCAAGGACTCATTTTCATCCCTCTAGGTCCAACTCTTGTGACCTTTTTGTGATGGTTCTTCAACTGATGCCTGGGGTGTTACGTTTATTTACAATAGCTTCCTTCTAAAATGAGTTTCAGGTAGCTTATAAAGTATGCACACACTGCAGGTGGACTTTTTTTTTTTTTAAGAGAAAGATATCAGGGCAAATCAAGGCAAATGTTAAAAAAAAAAAAAAAAGAAGAAGAAGAAGAAGAAGTTAGGAGGTGGTGTAGCACTCAAAATCTCTATCATAGGGGAACCTGGGTGGCTCAGTCATTAAGCGTCAGGCCATGATCCCAGGGTCCTGGGATCGAGCCCCACATTGGGCTCCCTGCTCAGTGGGAAGCCTGCTTCTCCCTCTCCTACTCCCACTGCTTGTGTTCCCTCTCTCACTGTGTCTCTCTCTGTCAAATACATAAATATTTTTTAAAAAATCTCTATCATAAAATCTCATACCCTTCTTAAAAAAAAAAAAAAAAAACTCATACCCTTCTTGTTAGGGGTAATCTGGCCCCGGGTTTTCTATCCAGAATGAATTAGTTAGTCCTCTATGAGCTCACCGCCAGTTGTATCTGACTATACTGGAGCACTTCCCATATTTTTTGTAATGGGCTCTTTGTGTCCATCTCCCTCACCAGACTGGGAAATTCATAAGGGAATACATAATTTCTGACTCATCTCTGTATCCCCCAGCAAGAAACATATGACTCAGCAGACAACTGGTGCTGGGCAGACATTTGTTGAATGAATGTCACCATGGACAGAGAAGAAGGTACTAGTGTTGGCTGAGCTCCCTACCAGGCGTTTGAAAGACATTGTTTTTATCCTCATAAAAAATTACAGGGCTCATAAATGGCAGAGCCAGGATTTGAACCCCATACTGTCTCTCTTTCCAAAGCAGCTGCACTTTCCACTGTGCACACCACTCCCCACCTTCACCATCACGAGGCACCCAAATACCTGCTCCATCAAGGCCTCGTTTTAAAAGAACCCTTCTCCAGAAGCCTTTCCTACTTACTCAGGAGAAAAGTCAGCCTGAATCCAGCCCAGACCTACCTTCCACAACAAGTAAGAAATGGCCACGAATGGGGAGAGGGAAGAGTGCCTTCTTGTAGGTGAGAACCAAGCAGGCTGCATTGGTATTCTGCTGATGGTGTTGTGAAGTCCTCAGCTCCCCTTTCCAGTCCCTTTCCTAGGGGTACAGTCCCTAGGCCCTCCTGCCTCTCTCTGCCTTCTTCAGGGTCCGAAGCCTTCCATTCTCCCCAATCCAAACTGAACCCTAAAATAATTTCCTAATGCCCACAGCTCCTCTAACCAAATGAACTGTGTTCAAAATATACTCCTTCATTACATTAGCCAGGCCTTTGTATCTTAAATGTCTTATCAACCTTTAGGGTCCATGAGTATCCCAATCTCCTCAAACACATGAAAACAATTTCAGGAATCACAAGAAGGGACAATGACATTTTGGGAAAAGTCTGGTTCTCAACCCATCTGAATATTTTTGGGGGGGCCTGGGAGTAAGAAAAGACAACCTGTGATCTCATCCCAGCATCCCTTCCCCCTCCCCCAGGCAGGATGCCTGGTCTCTAAGGGCAGGAGGGCATTCTGGTCCAGAACACTTCTGGAGTGGTGAACCCTGGTCTCTTCCTCAACATCTTCCAGAGCTTCAGAATTCTTCCCTCTCTCCCCCTCCACAGTCCTCCCCTTTCCCCTGGTCATCCCAAACTCCCCTAACAGTCCTCAATCATAAAACTCAGGAACTATGGTTTTGAATTCATATTCAACAATTTCCTTGGTAAACACAATCTCCCATCTGACATGCTGAAATCCACACCCCTGGCCATGATATTTTTCTACCTCATTTTAAACGTGTGACAAATAGATCCCTGTGTCCTATAACCCCTCTCCTGTACTGCAGAAAACATTTGTAATCTTAAATGTTACCACAGCTAAGAAACAACCAATCTCCTGAATCAGAGCAGGGAGGCTAAACAAATCCTTCACTGTTTCCTACTCATAAATAAAGATTATTCGGGCAATTTACAGTAGCTACCTCATAGCGCCGGTGTGATGATTTAGATAACTCATGCCAACTGTTTAGTACCTGGGGCCTGGTACAGAGAAAGTGCTCAAAATTTAGCTATGATCATTTATGTACATTATCTCTCACAATAGTACCAGGGGGTAGTACTACAGAATGCACTTCCCCGAAACAGCCGCTCCACCGTACCCCCATTTAGGGTAACAGCAGCCCCAGGTTCGGAGTAAAGCAGCGTTCCCAAGGTCAGGCGGGCACCGAAGTGGTGCTCGGCCCTCGGGCTCCGACTGAGGGACTCCTCCCATGACACCCCCGGGCGGGGTACTGGGGGTCGTAAAGGAGACAAGTATGGAAGAGCGCCGAGCACAGTGCCTGGCAAACAGCGGGGACCCAGGGCTGGGAAGACACGGGCACTGCGGTCGCCTGGACTCCTCCCCAGCGGCCCGGGGGCGGGGGCAAGGGAGCAGAGTCCCCCCAGCCCCGGGTGCGCCGCCTAATCTCCCGGAGGTCCGCGCCCTGGGGCTTTGTACGCCGCAGGCCGGCCCCACTCACCGAGTCCCAACGCGGCGCGCAGAGGCGGCCTCCCCGCCTGCGGGGCAGGGGTCGCGGCGGCTCGGCCCAGAAGCCCGCCATGCCGGCCCGCGGCCCCCGCACGCCGGGCCCGCGCCCCCACCCCCACCCCGCTGCGGCCCGGGGAGCCTCCTACCTGCAGCGGCGGCGCGGCGGCCGCGGCGACCCGGGGAGGGGCCGGCAAGGCGCGAGCTCGGACGGCCTCGGCTCCTCTCGCAGGCGGGGCGGCCGGGAGGGCCGGGAGGGCCGGGAGGGCCGAGGGCTCCGGAGCGCCGGGCGGCGGCGGCGGCGCGCCCCCGGCCGGCCAGGCCCCGCCGCGCGCGCCGCGGCCACAAAGCCCGGGAGCCGCCGCCCCCTCGTGGGCCGACCGCGGGCTGCGGGTCCGTCGGCGCGGAGCAGGGCGGGAGCGCGGCCCCGCGCAGTCCCCACCTCCCGGAGCTGCGGCCGCCGGGCTCCCCCGAGGCGCGGGGCGGGGCGCGGCGCGGGATGGCCCCCGCCTACTCGACTCTTCCTCGGTGCTCACAGCCCGGTGCTGATTGAGTTCCCTCTTCCCACCTCTGCAGAGGAGCTCCTGGAGGGCCCGAGAAACTGTTTCATCTCCCGGAACAACAAAAGACTGCATTTGCCACAAGGGATTTGGCGGCCATGGACACGAGTTAGCTCGGTCCAAGTCCTCCGTCTGAAAAGGGCCCCCTATTCTTTGGGGATTCCCCGCTACTTGGAACAGCCAACCCTCGTGTGCTGGCTTCTTCACGGAGTTTTGTTCTGTTTTTTTGGTTTTTTTTTTTTAATTTACGGGATGTGTCTCCCCCTAGGCTGCGCGCTCCTAGAGCAGGGACTGTGCCCTCTGGAGCCCAAGACCTGGCTCAGACACTTTGTGCTGAGTAAGTGGAAATGCATGCGCGGATCAATGAAACCACAACATACCGAACTCTAGGACAAGGCACCTTTTATTGCACCTCCCACAAGGATGGTGGCCCCGTGTTTCTTATGCCGTGTATCTGTTGGGAAGATTCCAAGCTCAGAAGGGCAGAAACGGCTGTTGAACTTTTTTGTTTTAATTAAGGTGAAATTCACATAACATTAACCACTTTAAAATAAATAATTCAGTGGCATTTGTTACATTTGGATGTTGAGCAACCAACATCTTCATTTGGTTCTGAAACATTTTTATCAAAAGGAAAATTGGTGGCATTAAGCAGTCACTCCCCATTCTCTCTCCCACCAATCTCTGGCAACCACTAATCTATTTTCTGTCTCTTTGGATTTACCTATTCTGGACATTTCATATAAATGGAATCACACTAGACGGCCTCCTATGTCTGGCTTCTTTAACTTAGCTTGATATCTGTAGGTTCAGGCATCTGTAGCATGTATCTATGAGTACTATCAGTACTTCATTCCTTTTTATGGCTGAATAATATTCCATTGTATGTATACCACAGTTTGTTTATGCATTCATCCATTGATGAACATTTGCTGCCCTTAACATGCCTGTGAATGTATCTGTCTGAGGACCTATTTTCAGTTCTTTGAGATATACACCTAGGAGTGAGATTGCTGGGTCCTATGGTAATTCTGTGTTTGCCTGCCAAAAAGGAAGCAGAAAAGCTTTTCTTAGTGGCTGAATGAATTATGTTACATTCCCACCAGCAACGTATGGGGGTCCATATTCTCCACACCACCACCAACATGCACTATTTTTCATTTTTGTATTACAGATTTGAGGCTATTGCTGCCTTCCCTTCTCCCATCACCTATAGCCCTAGAACAGAGACTGAGCCAGATCTCTTGACTACAAAGAGATACCCAAACACTTCCCAGGATCAGAAGCGCCAATAAAAATAAAGACACTTACTATAATGAAGAGTTTTAACTGTTTCTTGTTTGTCATCTTAATAATTTGTTTGGTGTCGAAGGGAGAACCTATAAACTAAGACCATCTGGGGGGGTTGCTGTTGACAAACTTTAGGACAATCTCCTCACTGGAATCCAAGCAATACACCATTTCTACTATAGCCTTCCACCCCGATGTCACATAAGACAAACATGAATATTTCCTTCTTAAATGAGGGTATAGTCCAGAGGACACTATTCGTGTGTGAAAATAGAAATCCAATCAAGCTTAGAAATGTGACTGATAGATGATACAGTATGGGGAAAGCAATGGATTCAACAGATAGATCTGTCTGAATCCTGACTTTACTGCCTATATCTCCTTTTTTTTTTTTAAGATCTTATTTATTTATTTGACAGACAGAGATCACAAGTAGGCAGAGAGGCAGGCAGAGAGAGAGGAGGAAGCAGGATCTCCGCGGAGCAGAGAGCCCGATGCGGGGCTCGATCCCAGGACCCTGGGATCATGACCTGAGCTGAAGGCAGAGGCTTTAACCCACTGAGCCACCCAGGCGCCCCTGCCTATATCTTCTTGAACTAACTTGAACTCCTTGAATCTCAGTTTTCTCATTCTAAGATAGGAATGATAATACCTACCTGGCAGGGTAGATTAACTGGCTAGTCCCACTTCAGTAAATGACCAGTATTATTATTACTGTTATTTTTGTTTATTTAAAATAATGGTGATTGACATGAGCCATGTGCCAAAATGCTACTAAGGAAACACAGAAAACTCATATTTAATCATGTGTCTCCTCAAATCAAGAGAGTAAACAATCCCCAAAATTAATGTGACCAGCGTATCAACTCAGACCTGTAATACGGTCACTGTCCTCCCAGCTCTCTCCTCGTTCCTAACTTAGCTCTCCATGTTCCTTTCCCTTGAACCAGCTTTTTTTTTAAAGATTTTATTTATTTATTAGAGAGAGAGAGAGAGCACAAGCAGGGGGAGTAGCAGAGGGAGAAACAGGCTCCCCGCTGAGCAGGGAGACCAATACGGGACTCTATCCCAAGACCCTGGGATGATGACCTGAGCCGAAGAAGTCAGACACCCAACCGACTGAGCCACCCAGGTGCCGCATGGACAAACTTCTTAACCTATTTGAAAATTCTCTGGAAAATAGAGTAGCAATACCCATCCAATAGGGTTGTTTGATGATTCAGTAACATTTCATAGAAACTAATAAATGTTAGCTATTGTTTCCTTAATAATAATAAAGTTGTTATAACTTCTCTGTAGAATATGTTAACGAAGGGTGGAGTCCACACAGAGTCTAATAATAGGAAGCTATAGAGAAAGAACACGTCTGGGTGATTCATCCCTTCCCTATGGTTGCCTCAGGAAGTCCATCCATGCACTGGAGACACATAATGCACTGCAGTCTGATTTCCTGTCAAGAACAACTCTGAAGGGGCGCCTGGGTGGCTCAGTGGGTTAAAGCCTCTGCCTTCGCCTCGGGTCATGATCCCAGGGTCCTGGGATTGAGCCCTGCATCAGGCACTCTGCTCAGCAGGAAGCCGGCTTCCCTTCCTCTCTCTCTGCCTGCCTCTCTGCCCACTTGTGATCTCTGTCTGTCAAATAAATAAATAAATAAAATCTTAAAAAAAAAACAAAAAAAAGAACAACTCTGAAAATGGTCTACCCTTTGCTCAGACCCAGTCTCACCAAGCAGTCTTGACATAGGAACTGGGTTCTACAAAAGTTTTCTTACAGGAGGGAAAATAGACCCTCATCCAACCTGAACTCTCCAGACTTCTGAGAAAGCACAGTTCTCTTTGCAAAGTAACCACTGGTGTTTAGTTTATCCATGTGCCTGTTATGATTTTGACTGGTCAAATCCAGTCTCCCTAAAATCCAATTTTTTAAAAGATCTTATTTATTTATTTACTGAGACATAGAGAGAGCACGCATGGGGCAGGGGGTAGGGGCAGAGGGAGAAGAAGACTCCCCACCAAGCTGGGAGCCTGATATGGGGTTGAATCCCAGGACCCTGAGATCATGACCTGAGCTGAAGGCAGACACTTAACCCACTGAGCCACCCAGGTGCCCCCCTAAGATCTAGATCATAGACATAGCAACTACTTTCATCTGGCTTTTTGGGTGGCGAGGAACAGATTCATTCAAACTTGCTAAAGCAAAAGATGTTTATTGAATTGTAGGTGAATTGAAAGACAAGAACAAGTTGAATAGAGCCCCACAGGAAATTAAAAGCCAATAGGAACCAATTTTTTCTCTCTCTCATTTGAGGCGTGCCTTTCTATGTCTGCTTCTCTGACTTTTTCTTGTCTCTCAGTCTCCTCTCTTTGTCTCTGTCCACCTTTGTCTCCCTCTGTGCTTGTGCTCCTTCTCTCCTAACTCCCAGACCACTCTCTCGGCTTATTCACCTGCACTTGACCATCATGGGTACCCAGGCCTAGGGTAGAAACCTCCTCCTTGTCTCTTGGTTCATATTTACCCACACAAAAAATGTGATTGGCCCAGCTCATCATTTCATGCCAGGACACAAGCTGGCAGCTTATGAATTGACTGCTTTCGGACTAGAAGGCCACTTCTGACTCAAACAGCAGTTATGGGATACAAGGGAGGTACCGTCCAGTGCAAAAATAACCACCCAGCACCGCAAGAACTGGGAGTGGGGTATTTGCTGGAAGCTAGCATGGGTGGTTAGATGCACCACTTTCTGAACCAAATATCAGGATAAATTGTCTTAAAAGTATTTGTAGTCCACTCTCTGATGGTAGAGGTAGTCTGGGAGTTAGAGTTCAGATGCTGAACTATCATATCTTCTGAGGCATTTTGATAGCTAATGACAATAATGGACCAAGATTTTTGAGACTGAGATGTTTTCTGGAAAATCTTAGTCACTATAAGATGGTGAGTGACGGGGGTGCCTCCATTCTCAGTCAGTTAAGCATCTGCCTTTGGCTCAGGTCATGATCTCAGGGTCCTAGGATCAAGTTCCTGGTCAGGCTCCCTGCTCAGTGGGGACTCTGCTTCTCCCTCTCCCTCTGCTTCTCTCTCTGTGTGTCAAAAAAAAATAAGTAAAATCGTTTTAAAAAGATGGTAAGTAATTTTATAAAGCAGAATACATACACCACAGAATTGTTGAGAGGATTAAATGAGGTAGATATATAAAAATCACTTTAGTAGTTCCTCTATGATATAAACTATTATTATCACAGAAAGGAAGATCATGACCTGATCTATGATGACCCCACTAAGGTACAGCTATCCTGTCAGCAATCTCTGACTACTAGTCAATCTACCTCTTTGCACAATTCTTTTTAAATACAACATCAACCACAGATGAAGCAGGAAGCTAGTTTTTAGGAAGTTCAGGACTTTTAGTTCATTTTCTTTTTTTTTTTTTGTAAGATTTTATTTATTTATATGACAGAGACACAGCGAGAGAGTGAACACAAGCATCAGGAGGGGGAGAGGGAGAAGCAGGCTTCCCGCCGCCGAGCAGGGAACCCGGTGCGGGGCTCAATCCCAAGACCCCAGGATCATGACCCGAGCCGAAGGCAGATGCCCAACCATCTGAGCCACCCAGGCGCCCTTGAGTTCATTTTCTATCTGAACATCTCCTTCCCTAAGTTGGAGAAAATAGGCTATTCTTCAAGGGCCAGTTATATCCAAATGTCTTTCATAAGACATGAGCATTGAGACAAAGGAAAATGCCTCAGTCTGTGAGATCTAGCTTCGAAAGGAAGGACTGAGGGGCCAGAAGTGTGGAGCGCTAAACAAGAGACTACAGGTGGAGCTGTTAAGAACAAAAGCTAGGGCGCCTGGGTGGCTCAGTGGGTTAAGCCACTGCCTTTGGCTCAGGTCATGATCTCAGAGTGCTGGGATCGAGTCCTGCATCGGGCTTTCTGCTCAGCAGGGAGCCTGCCTCCCCCTCTCTCTCTGCCTGCCTCTCTGTCTACTGTGATCTCTCTGTCAAATAAATAAATAAAAATCTTTTAAAAATTTTTAAAAATTTTTAAAAATTAAAAAAAAAAAAAAAGAACAAATCAGTGTGGATGGAACAATCCAGAGGAGCGACAGCTCAGAAAATGATGGGGGGGGGACAGGCCAGAATAAGATCCAGTGTTCCCATGTTCTTCATAGACCCAAATTTGTGCTCACAGGTGTGTGTTTGTCCTTGAGCTTATCCACATCCACACTCAATACTAGACCCCAGGCAAGGGCAGTCTGCACGCACTGTTCCATCAGCTGCCACAACTGCACCTGGTCTAACCTCTTGAAAATGTCTAAAGACACCGAGGCCAGCCTGCATTATTTTTCATAAAACTGCTTGACACTGTTCTGTATTTCTAGACCTGCTCTGCCACAAATAGGCTGTGAAACCTTGGGAAAGAGGTTTAGTGCCTGAAACATGAATAGTTTAGGGGTTTTTGTAAGATTTATTATTTGAGGGACGCCTGGGTGGCTCAGTTGGTTGGACGACGGCCTTCGGCTCAAGTCATGATCCCGGAGACCCAGGATCGAGTCCCGCATCGGGCTCCCAGCTCCACGGGGAGTCTGCTTCTTCCTCTGACCTTCTCCTCGCTCATGCTCTCTCACTGCCTCTCTCTCAAATAAATTAATAAAATCTTAAAAAAAATATATTTATTATTTGAGAGAGAGAGCACAAGCTGGAGAGACAGAGGGAGAGAGAGAGAATCCCAAGCAGACTCTGCACTGAGTGTGGAGACTGACACTGGGCTCGATACCAGGCTCTCTCCCAGGAGCATAAGATCAGGATCTGAGGGGTGCTTGGGTGGCTCACTGGGTTAAGCCTCTGCCTTCAGTTCAGGTCATGATCTCAGGGTCCTGGAATTGAACCCCGAATCGGGCTCTCTGCTCAGCGGGGAGCCTGCTTCCCTCTCTTTCTCTGCCTGCCTCTCTGCCTACTGTGATCTCTCTTTCTCTCTGTCAAATAAATAAATAAAATCTAAACAAAAACAAAAACAAACAAACCAAAAAATAAATAAATAAATAAGGCTCTGAGCTGAAACCAAGAGCGAGACATTTAACCAGCTGTGCCATCCAGGCAAGCAGAATGAAGAGTTTGGTTTTGATCCTTGATAGCCATTATAGCTTTAGTTGCCACTCCTCCCTTCCTTTCATTATCCAATTTTTAACAGAGCAAGTCCACTTCTGGGTATCTCTTCTGGAAAAATATTTACCTGTGGTTACAAAGAGGCATGTTCATTGCAGCTTTGATGACAGAAAGTAAAGGAAGGCAGGAGGGAGGGAAGCAAAGAGAGAGAGAGAACAAGAGGGAGAAGAGTAGGAGAAAAGAGAATAAAGGTAGTAGGAAATTTTACTCTTCTGGAGCATCTAAAAGGATTTGCTTCAGTATTCTCATAAATTAACTAAGAATTAGAATAAACTATCCATATTTTATCTAATTCTAATTCATAATAAATATTTCCGGTGGAAGTAATACAAAATTAAATTGACAGTGGCTAAAATTGCACATGGCAAATGTCAGATCTGCTCACTTTGACTTGGGAAAACAGGATTTAGTAGAAATACTGATCACAAGCTAGAATTCAAAATGGGAGAAAAGCTAATCAATTAAATAGAAAATAGAAAAATTTCGGAGTACCTAGGTGGCTCAATCTGTTGGGGGGTCTGTCTCCGGCTCAGGTCATGATCCCAGGATCCCGGGATCAAGTCCCACATTGGACTCTCTGCTCAGTGGGGAGTCTACTTCTCCCTCTGCCTGCACTTCCCTTGCTTGTGTGCTCTCTCCCTCTCTTTCAAATAAATAAGTAAAATCTTTTTAAAAAAGAAAAATTTCATAAAGTAAGTATCTTATTAATTATAATTTCAGTAAAATAAAAATGTAAAAAAACTGGACAGGGTCAAAAATTTGATGACAAAGTCATTAAAGCAAGGAATATATGAGAAACTTTTACAGCCAAGAGGAGCATAAGGGAACATGATAACCAAATATAATGTGCTATGTGAATGAGACCCTGGAACCAAAAAGGGACTTTAGGTAAAAACTAAGGAAATCTGAATAAAGTATGAGCTTTTGTTAATAATGATATATCACCGTTCCTCTTCTCAACCCCAAACTGGACATAGGGGAGAGAAATGCTGACTGCAGGATGGAAAACACATCGGGTTAAAAAAAATAATAATAATGACAATGATGGTGATGATGATAATGTGTCAATACTGGGTCATTCATTGTGACGAAGGCCCCAGGCTAATATAAGAGGTTAACAATAGGAGACACTGGATGTGGGGGTAGATGCGAACACTGCACTATCTTCAGTTTAGAATGACCTTGACAGTTTCAAGAAGTATTAGTCAGAGATATTACAGGACATCCTTCAGTTTTTCTCAATATTCAATGGGGGTTATCAACTTGGGGGAGGGCAATAACTCTTAGAATTTTTATTGTGAAATTCTAGGTATCTAGAGAAATACTACTTGCACATATGGAAAAAGGCACAGTCAAGGGTTCACTGGAGCATTATGTGAAAAAAAAGTAAAAACATCTATTGATAGGGAAACAATTAAATAAATTATGGAATAGCCATGGCGTAGAACACCATATTTCATTGACTTCACGAAATCACCAATTATAGACATCATTATTTTATGTATCACTAAGAAAAATGTTCCTAATTAAACTATGACACAAAGCTTTATCACTTATAATTTTTATTTCTTACTTATTCTAACATCCAACTGAGACTTAAGACATGGTTTTTTTTTTTAATTCCATATCATCCCTGTGCATACATTAAAAGGAAAGTATTCATGAAATAAATTAAGGCATGTCTAAATCTTTTTTCTCAGAGTCTGAAACTTCTGAATCATGTTTAGACTCAGAATCATCACTATTCCGGGCTGCTAACATCCATTCTGCAAGTTTTGAAGCGTATCCAGCGGGCAACGACACCTGCATCACTAATGCTGCCTAGCCAACAGCGATTGTAAGGTGCATACCAATTTTCAAGATCATAAAATGTGAATGAAAAAATGCACCTTAGAATAATGAAACAAGAGTAACGGGCAACAGCTAAAGGAACTAAGGAAGTTTCACATATGCCTCATGCAAAGTTCTAATTTGTGTTACTAAGGAAAAACAGCTGGCTGCAAAAAATGTGTACAGTATGAGCTCATTTATGGAAAAAGCAAAACCAACCTCAATATTTCTGTAGCAGACCCTGAAAAGTTGGTGGCCCAAAAGATACTCACAACTTGCTTTTAGCGTGCCAGTCTATACTTTATGGATCATTGAAAAGGTGAATTACTTTCCTAGACTCCCTTGTTGATAGAAGAGTCATGTACAGTTCTCAACAATGTATTGAAGGCAGATGTCCTGGTAGGCTTCCCAAGAAGATGACTTCCCAAGAAGAGGAGCAGCAATCACTTTGTGATCATGCGGACAAAGCCAGATGCTTTTGTGGATGGTAGAAAGGAGAGAGCGAGCCTGGGCTCCTGGTGGTATGGGACGGTATCACAGGCCTCCCTGTACTGCTGGCTATTGCTGCCTGTCCCTGAGCTTCTTTCTGAATGACACTAGTGCACGGCTTCCTTTTGTGGGGTATTCAATCGCCTGAATAAAGTCCTAAGGGCTACGAGTAACACATGTGTAGAGACAGACCCATTTAAAAATACCTGAACAAAGTGTCCACTAAACCGGTGAGAGAAGATAACTGGAGGTGGAGTAGAATTGGGAGGGGATGTTGGGAGCCTTCAGCTTTATTTTTACTTTCTGAATTTCTTACAACATAAAGGTACACGCATTGTCAGTATGTAACTATAAAAATATATATATTTTTGTAAGATTGATGTCAAAAGGAGGGCAACTGGTTGTCACCGTTGGTAGAACATGCAACTCTTAATCTCAGGTTGTGAGTTCAAACCCCACATTGGATGTAGAGCATACTTAAAAAAAAAAATTAAATAAATTTAAAAAAAAAAGATTGATGTCAAATGGAAAGAGACTTGCTGACAAGAAAGTTGCTCACAGGGGCACCTGGGTGGCTCAGTCGGTGGGTTAAGCATCTGCCTTCAGCTCAGGTCATGATCCCATGTTGCATGGGCCTCCCTGCTCAGCAGGTAGACTGCCTCTCTGCTTCTCCCTCTCTTCCCGAAGCTCCCTGTCCCTGTGCTCTCTCTCTCCCTCTCTGTCAAATAAATAATTAAAATCAGAAAAAACAAAAGGAAGGAAAGAAGAAAGGGAGGGAAGGGCTTTCAATGGGGCAACTCCTGAGGCTAAGATATTTTTTCAGATGACCTAAGTCCAGAAAGACAAAAAGTTTTTTCACTGAGATATCTGTTTACTATCCATTCAAAGAGATTAGTCTGGGATGACTTATTTGTTCTTTCTGCAGACCGCCCCATCATGGACACCAGTTCTTTTTCTTAATGGAATTTTTTTTTTTAATTTTTTATTTGTCAGGGAGAGAGGGAGAGAGAAAGAGTGAGCACAGGCAGACAGAGTGGCAGGCAGAGGCAGAGGGAGAAATAGGCTCCCTGCCGAGCAAGGAGCCCAATGTGGGACTCGATCCCAGGATGCTGGGATCATGACCTGAGCCGAAGGCAGCCGCTTAACCAACTGAGCCACCCAGGCATCCCCAGTTCTTTTTCTATAGGCTCACAAAATACCTTTGTTATGAACCATCCTGAATTTGTATTGGTGCTCAGTAAACGTCAAGATTACTAGACTGCATTTTTCTTTTTCTTTCCTTTTTTTTTTTTTTCTAGAACATAATCACTGACTCTTATTTGGTTTAAAAAGTTGACACTTGAGGGATGCTGGGTGGCTCAGTTGGTTAAGCGGCTGCCTTCGGCTCAGGTCATGATCCCAGCGTCCTGGGATCGAGTCCCACATCCAGCTCCTTGCTCGGCAGGGAGCCTGCTTCTGCCTCTGCCTGCCACTCTGTCTGCCTGTGCTCGCTCACTCTCTCTCCCTCTCTCTCTGACAAATAAATAAATTTTTAAAAAAAGTTGACACTTGAGCTATCCATTTTTAATTTATTCTTTTTTTAAATTTAAATTCAATTAATTAACATATAATATATTATTTATTTCAGGGGTACAGGTCTGTGATTCATCAAGTTGTATAATACCCATTGTTCATTACAACACATACCCTCCCCAATGTCCATCACCCTGTTATCCCATTCCCTTACCCCTTCCCTGGACAGGATTTTTCAAGATCTATTTTATTCTCCTTTTTGAGATCAGAACATTTTTCAGTCTTGAACTTCCTGCTACTTCTTACGTACTCTGATATCTTTCAAGGATTACCAGTATAAAGGTTACATACAAAAGATCCTGGCACAAAAACAAAAAAAAACAAATAAAGACAAACAAAACAAAACAAAAACACAGTATGACAATCATTATGCTACTAATAATGGCAGTGATAATAATAGCAGTTATCACTTATTAGGCGCTGTCTCATTTAATCTTCAGGAAAGCCCAGTGCTGTCCGTGACTATTAGCAGGTCTATTTTATACAGGTAAATACTGAAGCTAGGGCAAGTAACTTGCCCAAGGCCACAGAGTCACACCAAGTCATAATGGATTAGAACCTGCAAAACCAGGGTCTTGACCACTAAGTTTAAATGAAAAAAAGGGGGGGGGAATCAATAACTCTATGAGTGGTAAAAGGCTCATTGCGTGTAAATTCAGGTCAGCCTCCAAAAGATTCTCTTTGCGTACCCGCCGGACACCCACTAAATGGCCCCACCTTCACTAACCATTTGGAGCCAGAGCCAACTCGCTTTCTAATCCTTTCCGTATTTTCCTTATCACCGCAGTCTTAGACCTGCAGGCTCCGCCCCCCCTCCAGCTTGTAGCGCCTTCGGCACAGGCGGCACAGGCGCACTGTGGTCTGGAACTTGACCACGGTTGAGTGAGGGGAGCAGGTGTGGAGGATTGGCTGCGTCTGTCTGGAGGTGGGCGGGCCTCTGTGTAAATTGTGGGTGGCGCGGGTTTTGGGATGGCGGAATGAACGGTGGGGAATAGGCTTGTGGAGGAGGAGGGAAGAACCGCAAGAAGTTTCCACTGCGCGAGAGTTGGCATTTATTCCAGAAATACGTGTTAATGACTACTGTGAGCAGGAACCCACCTGGCCTGGAGACTGTCCTCCCTGGGCTCTCGCACTTGACCGACAGAACATGCTAGAAGGAAGGACTGGGATACGTGGGAGATGTTCCTTGAAAGCCCCCTACCTCCCACCTTCCATGCATGAGAGTAACTAGGAGGATATATGGACCTGAGTCAGGGTTCATGTCCACACCTACCTGGTAAATGGCACCCAGATTGCCTCTGCACTTGCCTTTCCATCCCCTTCTATTCTTCAAAGCACTTACACTTATCCCACCCACTTACCCCATACAGCTTACACACTGTAGTGGGCTTAGAACATTTCACCACAATAAAAGATGGAGAAAGGCTGCACTCAACAGAGGGGCAAATAGCTGGGGAGGGTTTGTAGAAGACAACTAATCCTCGCCCTAGTCCTCAGGATTGTCACTGTGGTGCAAAGTAACTAGGTAATGACAGGCCTGACGCATTCAAAATACTCGAGAGGCCTCTGAGGGGCCTCCCTCAGGAAGCTCACAATCTTTAAAAAAAAAAAAAAAAAAAAATTGGAGTGCCTCCGTGACTCAGTGGGTTAAGTGTCTGCCTTTGGTTCAGGTCATAATCCCAGAGTCTCCATCCCCACTGCCTGCTCCTTGCTCAGCGGGAGTCTGAGTCCACCCCCTGTGCCCCTGTGCCCCTCCCCTTGCTCCTTCTCTCCTCTCTCTCTCAAATAAGTAAATTAAATCTTTTAAAAAATTAAAGAATGGAAACAGTAGGCTGTGCTGTTAACTAGGAGGAAAGTATTAATTTTGTTCTGCTTATTTGTATTTTCATGAAAAACTATTTTTATTGCAGTTCTAGCTCCCCCAAAGGTTTATAGTTTCTCAAATCTCCAGCAACCTGAGCCATTTTTGCATAAGTTCCTATTTCCTCATTGTCTAATTGGTGTCAATCCTATGCCCTCCCTCCCAGTTCTTCCTCCCCACGCCTATCATCTTCCGCTAATAATTAGCAAGTCCTAAATTGTAGAAATAGTTTCTGCCCCCCATCATTCAGCTTCTGCACCATTTTTCTTTATTTCCAGAGTATATAGGCTTTAACTCATTAAAAGAAACAGCAAAATCTTTTTGTTTCACTTTATTGACTATTTTATTTGTTTTTTGTTTGTTTGTTTTATTTTTCTTAGTGAGTTCTATGCCCAATATGGGGCTCAAACTCATGACCCCAAGATCAAGAGTCATGTGCTCTACTGACTGAGCCAGCCAGGCACCCCTACTGACAATTTTATAATTTCCCTGTTCCAAAAACCTTTCCATCATTTAGTCTTATAAGCAAGAAATCTCAGATTTCTTGACACTGGCCCCACTCCCACACCACCATATTGGATATATTATCAAGTCTTCTCAATTTTATGTTCCCCACATTTCTCAAACTTTTCTTGTCTCACCCTCCCCATCTACCACCTTAGTCCAAGCTCTCACCTGGATTACTGCTATCCCGACTTCCATTTAATTTTTGCCTCCCTGCCAATCCATTCTCCCCTGAGGAATTTTCTAAATATACAAAAATCTAATTTGTTACTGAATGCCTAATACTTATCAATAACTTACTTTGGTTTTGTAAGGATAAAAACCAGAATCTTGAATGGAACCAATTCTGCCAAAATCTTCATTCTCTTGGACTCTTATTCTCCCCTTTGTCTTTCTGTTTCATACACTGACCTTTCTTCTTCTTTTTTTAAAAAAGAAATATTTATTGATTTTAGAAAGGGGGAAAGAGGCTATGCAAGCTGGGGGAGGGGTCGAGGGAGAGGGAGAGAGAGAATCCCAAGCAAACTCCCCACGGAGCGCAGAGCCTGACGCGGGGCTCCACCCCATAACCCCAAGACCATGACCTGAGGAGAAATCAAGAGTTGGTTGTTCAACCAACTGAACCACCCAGGTGTCTCTCATCCACGGTCCTTCAATTTTTTAAGCCCGCTATTCTACTTCAGGGACTTTGCACAAGCTATTCCCTCTGTTTAGTGTGTTCTTTTTCTTACTCATTACGTTCTTTAAATTTTTTTTTAATTAATTTTCTAACATCATTGAGGAATAATAGACAAACATACATATTTAAGTGGACAACGTGATGATTGATATACATCTATGTTGTGAAATGATTACCAAGATAAAGATAACATATCAATCACCTCACAAAGTTAAAAACTCTCTTGTACACACTATTTCTGTGTGTGTGTATGTGTGTGTGTGATGAGAATTCTTAAGATCTACTCTTTTTTTTAAATATTTTTTTTATTTATTTGACAGAGAGATAGAGCACAAGTAGGCAGAGGGGCAGGCAGAGGGAGAGGGAGAAGCAGGTTCTCCACTGAGCAGGGAGCCCGATATGGGGCTCAGTCCCAGGACCCTGGGATCATGACCTGAGCCAAAGGCAGAGGCTTAACCAACTGAGCCACCCAGGCGCCCTCTTAAGATCTACTCTTAGTAACTGTCAAGTATACGATACTGTATCATTAGCTATAGTCACAATGCGTACTGTACATACTGTACGTTAGATCTTCAGAACTTATTCTTCTTTTAACTGAAAGTTGTATCCTTTGTCCTACATTTCCACCTTTTCTTCTCTCCCCCAGCCTTTGGCATAACCACCATTCTATTCTCTGATTCTATGAAACTGGCTTTTTTTTTCTAGATTCACACATGAGTGATACCATACAATATTTGTCTTTTTCTGTCAGTTTATTGTACTTAGGATAATGCCTCAGGTTCATCCATGTTGTTGCATACGAAAAGATGTTCTTTTTATGGCTAGAAAGTATTCCACTTCACACTTACTATGAGAGATAGATAAATATCTCATATTTTTAATGTTTCATATATATATCTCTCTCACATATATTACATATCACATATTATTACATATTATCACATGTTTCATTTACTTGTATATGAGATATATAGAGATATAGATCTGTATAGGTATATATTTCCTTTTCCATTTATCCATCAATAGCCTCTCAGGTTGTTTCCCTATCTCACCTACAGTGAATAATATTGCAATGAACGTGGGGATGCATATACCTCTTTGAGATACTGACTTTATTTCCTTTGGATATATATCCAGAGTGGCATGTTTGGGTCATATAGTAGTTTTAATGTTAATTTTTTGAGGAATCTCCATACTATTTTCCGTGATGGCTATACCAGTTTACATTCCCATCAACAGAGCATAAGAATTCCTTTTTCTCCACCTCCTTGCCACCATTTGTTATCGCTTGTCTTTCGTACAGGCATTCTAACAGGTGTGAGGTGACATCTCTTTGTGGTGTTTTTTCTTTTTTCTTTTTTTTTTTTTTTAAGATTTATTTATTTATCTGAGGGGAGAGGGGCAGAGAGAGAGAGAGAATCTTCAAGCAGACTCACCTACAGTCCTGATGTGGGGCTCAATCTCCCTGCCCTGAGATCATGACCTGAGCTGAAAACCAAGAGTCAGAAGCTTAACCAACTGAGCCACCAGGCATCCCTCAATGTGATTTTGATTTGTCTTCCCCTGATTATTAGTGATGTTGAGCACCTTTCCATATACCTATTGGCCCTTTGAATGTCTTCTTTGGACTCCTCACATTCTTGACACCTACACATCCTTTAGAGCTCAGATTCAACATAACTTCTTAAGAGAAACCTTCTCTGACTCCCAGACCAAGCCATTAGAGAGATATTCCCATTTGCCCCTCCAGATGCATTTTCCACTTTTTCTACCATGCTTTGTACCCAAGGAGGCCACCCTCTGTGGATCATGCCAAAGTCTCCCTGGCCATCTGGTTTCTGCAGGGGAAAACAATCTGAGTAGGGAGCACAGGCAGGAGTTCAGAGCCTGGTGGGATGACTTGGCATTTATCCCTCTGATCTCTCCTTCAGGATTGCTGCAGGCTGTCTTTCCTTAACGAAATGCCTACTACAGCTTAGATCAGGTAGGGGTCTCCACCAAGCTTTCTTTGTTTACAGATTCCAGTAACTGCCCACTCCTCCCTCCTCATGTGTCACATAACGCATTATTACTTGTGATTTCCCTAATCCTACCGCTCCTTTCTGAATAGATCTTATGTTAAACACTCCTCAAATTATTCTCTTGAAGTGTGCCATCTGTTTCCCCCAGGGACCCTGATTGAGACATTGCCCCAGGGAATTTTTCATGTAACTAAAATTTACATCACTGGTGTCAAGACTTTTTCTTATAGCCAACAACAATGGATTTTCTAATCAGTTGCATTTATAAAAATTGAATGCTGTTTGCTTATTGAAAAATTATGTTTTTAAAAAATAGAAACAGGGGCTCCTGGGTGGCTGTTAGTTAAGCATCTGACTCTATTTCAGCTCAGGTCATGACCTCAGGGTTGTGAGATTGAGCCCTGCATCATCTCTGTGGCTGGGCATGGAACTTGCTCTGGATTCTTTCTCTCCCTCTGCCCTCACCCTCCGCCCCCCACTGGCATGTGCTCTCTTTCTCTCTCTCAAAAAAAAAAAAAAGAAGAAAAGAAAAAGAAAAGAAACAGGATACAAAATGTACGTTGAATTTGATCTCAGTTTTATAAAACAAAACATTAAAAACAAATGTGTATATTAAAAATTCAACATATAATGCTCCAAAATGATAATTGATTTTGAATTGATAGGATTATTTTTTGTTATAATTTTCTGTTTCCTTGTTTTTGACAATAATGCTACATTATTATTATAATGAAAGAAATATATGAATGTTATCTTAAAACATTTTTACTTGATCCAATTATACAAATTACAAAAATTGCTAACTAAAGTGTGAGTTAAATAAGACAGTGGAAGTATATGACCCAGGACATTATTTGGCACAAAGTAGACATTCAATATGTCAAAAATTATTTTTTGTTACAAATCAACGTGCTACATACTTTACCTAATGAAACAAAATACAGAGAATCGAAATTAGCCTTTCCTGGATGACTCAGACATATTAATTATTATATTGTACTTTAATAAATGATGCTCTGAGCTCAGTTCAATCCTATCATTTAACATACAAGAAAATCTGTAAAATGGAATCATCCCTAGGGAGATTAAGTGACTTCCCTGAGGTCATATACAGCTAATTAGTGCTCTCAGCTCACCTTTTCTCTCTAAAGACTTCCTCCAAGATATCCTTCCTCCTCTCTGGAGAAATACTTCTTTTCCTGTATTTGTCACTACCTACAACTTGGTTAATTCTATTACAGCCTTTATCATTAAGTAATTAAATTTACTTCTATCTTTATCATAGCACATCATGTACAATTTTTTCTTTTCTCTTCTGTCTCAGTTCTATTTTAATTCTGGAAATGGAACTAACCTGCGTGAAATCAGTACTAGTGATGGACACAGTGAAAGGAAATTAAAAAGTTTTATTTTTTGTTAAAGATTTTATTTATTTGACAGAGAGAGACACAGCAAGAGAGGGAACACACGCAGGGGAAGTGAGAGAGGGAGAAGCAGGCTTCCTGCTGAGCAGGCAGCCTGATGTGGAGCTCGATCCCAGGACCCTGGGATCATGACCTGAGCCAAAGGCAGATGCCCAACTGACTGAGCCACCCAGGTGCCCCGAAATAAAAAAATTTTTGAGTGAAATTAAATAAAGAATAAATACCATCAACTTTTAGAGTCTATTAACATGTCATGCATTCCTCATCAGAAAACACACAATGCCCATTCTCCAACCCTTTATCCTAATAGTACTTTAGTGAGATATAACTTATGCATTAAAGATCAACAAGTTTAGGGGTGCGTGGGTGGCTGTGGTTGGTTAAGCAGTGGACTCTTGGTTTTGGCTCAGGTCATGAACTCAGGCTCATTTGATTGAGCTCTGGCTGCTCAGTGTGAGTTTGCTTGCGATTTTCTTTCCCTCTCCCTCTACCCCTCTTGCTCCTGATCTCTCTCTCTCAAATAAATTAGGAAATCTTAGAAAAATAAATAAAAGATGAACAAGTTTAGTGTAAAGTTTAATGAATTTTGACAAATATGTACACTCGTGCAACCATTGTCTAGGTCAAGATTTTATTTATTTATTTGACAGACCGAGATTACAAGTAGGCAAGAGAGACAGGCAGGGAGAGAGAGGAGGAAGCAGGCTCCCCGCGGAGCAGAGAGCCCGATGTGGGGCTCGATCCCAGGACCCTGGGATCATGACCTGAGTCGAAAGCAGAGGCTTTAACCCACTGAGCCACCCAGGCGCCCCTAGGTCAAGATTTTTAAAAAATGTCCTTCACCTCAGAAAATTCCTTCATGTCTCCTTCCCATCATCCCATGCCCTGCAGCCCCATCCCCTGCCCGTGCCACAATACAACCACTATTCTGAATTCATTGCTTGGATTTGTCTGTTCTTGAACTTCTTATAAATGGCATCATACAGTGTGTACTGCTGCTGTGTGTCTCAATTGTTCATTTCTTTACACTGTTGTGTGTGTGGAGTACTACCGTGTTGGTATACCACAGTTCCTTTATCTATTCTTCTGTTGGTGGACAAATGGATTGTTTCCAGTTTGGGCTGCTATGCATAAAAAGCTGCTCTGAATATTCCTGTACAATATTTTTTTGGAGATGTGCACTCCTGTCTTCTGGGTGTATGCCTAGAAGTGGAATTCCTCTCTCGTGGAAATTGCTCTATCATAGTGGACACTTTATTTTACGAGAAACTACTGAAAGGAAGAAAAATTTCTTCCTCCACCCCTCATGGTCTTCTAGCCAGACTAAGAATTAAATTTGCGTGAGACAGATTAACAGGAGAAAAAAGTCAGTTTTGTTAGGTGAGCACAGAGGCCCTATAATGAAATTGAGACCTAAATAAATGACCAAGTCAGGCAGTTTTTATACTTTTTAGACGAAAAGACAATAAATCTACGCAGAATTGACAGCACAAAGAAAACTTAGCTTTGGGAGCTTCAGTTACTTAAAAAGTAACAAAGCATTGTTTACATAGCCTTCTTGGTTCCAAATCTCCCATCTCTGGTAATAAGGAAAGGCTTTACCTCCTAGTTCAGGGAGAGTAATTTCAGGAGAGATTTATTTTCTGCTTTCAGGAGGACTGAGGAGGGTCTGAGTGTCCTTGCACAAGGTGTCTCTTGAGTAACTTTTATTTAAAATAATCAATATATCAAAGTGTCACATTTTGAGGCAGCCGGCCTTTACGTGATGAAACAGTTTTCTCGAGTGGTTATTCCATTTTATCTTATCTCCCATGACTCCACACCTGTACCAATACTTTGATTTGCCAGTCTTTCAAATTGTAGCCATTGTGGTGAGTATGTGGGTGTATCACATTATGATTTTAATTTGTTGAGTGCCTTTTCACAAGTCATTCAGAAATCTGTGAGGGTTTGCTGCAGGAAGCCCATCACCTTAAAAAAAAAAAATCGATCAAGATTGTGCTACAGAAGGCTGTACTATGTTGTTAAAGCTGATTGACTAAAGATGATATTCAGATTATTGATCTTCCCAGCCAGGCAGGGTGGGGAAGTAGGGAGACACAGCCCAGAGGAACCAAGAATGCTGCTCTACGAGGGAGAGAAAGGCAGCATTTTTGGAAGGTCGAAGCTCCCACTGAGAGTTCCAAGGATTGTCGCAGGGAAATGGGGACCAGTTCTGGATTGGATGTGTTTCTAAAGGCAGGACCAAAAGCGCAATAACCCGGGGATTGGCTGCTATCTGTTGACAGAATATCCTGGTCAGTCGTGGACAGAACACGGCAAAATGACCAAACATGGTAACAGTGGGGTGGGACCAAACAGTGGAAAACAACAGTAAGAAACATCCCACCAGATGAACTCGCAAGCTAAAGTTCAAAGTACACGTGGAAGAGGTACTCCTAAGGAAACATGACAGAGAAAACAGTTTATTATTCTCAAAGAAGCAAATAAAGAACATCCTAGAAGAGAACAGGATCATGAAATGTTACTACTGGAAAGGAGGGCCGCAGTGAAAAAAAATCTCAGCAAACAAGATAAAGTCTAGAATGCATGCTATTTTTTAAAAGATTGATTTATTTATTTTAGAGAGAGAGAGAGAGTGCTGGGAGGGGCCATGGGAGAGAGAGAGAGGAGAATCCCAAGAAGACTCACCACACTACCGAGTGCAGGGTTCAGTTCCACAGCCCCAAGGTCATGACCTGAGCCAAAGTCAAGAGTTCGACGGTTAACTGAGACACCCAGGCACCCCTAGAATGAATACTATTTTAAAAGATTAAAAGACTTGAGAAATAGCTCTCACAAATCCATCCAGGAGCACCACAGAGATGAAAAGATTATTTTGAAAATAAGAAAACACAGTTAAGAAACATGGAGGATAATTTGAGACATTCTAAAATATTTAATAGTAGGTGAATGATTATGTGTTTTATGGGAATTATATATTGATAAAGCTGTTTTAAGATCTACTTAGATCTAAAAAAAAACCAACAAACTACCTAGATCTAGAGATAAAGGAGTTCTAGAAAAGAATAGAGGGAAGAGTGGTAAAAAGAGAGCAGCTGATAATTTTCAAGAACTGAATAAAATCTTGAGTTCTCAGAGAGAAAACTCTAGGTACAATAACGAATCTATAAAACTGTAATAATGAGAAAAATTTTAAAACGACAATACAGAAGTATAAAGTACGTAGTTGAAGTCCTCCTTCACTGTCCCCATAGTATCGTTTCTCTCTCCAGAAATCATCCCTATTTTTCTATTTTTAAAAATTTTTTAATTTATTTTTAAGCAATCTCCACACCCAACATGGGGCTCAAATGCAAAACCCTGAGATCAGGAGTCACATGTGCTACCCCCTGAGCCAGCCTAATCATCCCTATGAATAGGCTGGTGTATCAGTGTATATCTATTTGCAGATATCTATATCTGTATCTACACACTACAAAAGTATTTAGTTCAGTGTGTATGTTTTTTTTGTTTAATTAATAAAGAGGATCTTATGATACACTTGCCTTACAGCTTTCTCTTCTCATGAAATAATAAATCACAGGGATCTCTATATATAACTATCAGATTCCGTTTTATTTTTTTATTACAAAGGTTTTCTTCCTTTAATGTTATTTTTTTTTTAAAGATTTTATTTATTTGAGCAAGAGAGCAGGAGCAGCGGGAGGGGCAGAGGGAGAAGCAGGCTCCCCGAGCAGGGAGCCGGACATGGGACTTGATCCCAGCACCCCAGATCTTGACTTGAGCCATAGGTAGACACTGAACTAACTGAGCCACCTGGGTGCCCCTCTTTCAATGTTATTTTAAAATAACTTTTTGGGGGGCACCTGGATGGCTCAGATGGTTCGGTGGCTGCCTTCACCTTGGGCCATGATCCCAGGGTCCTGGGATCAAGCCCTGCATCAGGCTCCCTGCTTGGCCAGGAGCCTGCTTCTCCTCCTCCTTCTACTGCTCCCCCTGCTTGTGCTCTCTCACTCTCTCTGTCAAATAAATAAATAAAATCTTTTAAAAATAAATAACGTCTGTTATTTTCTTTTCAAATTCAAAGAAAAATAAAGAGAGGCCCATAATCCCACTTCCCACCTATTGACATTTTCAAAATAATAAAAGTAATAACATTCGTGGCTAGAAAATGGACAAACCAGGAAAGAACAACATGATAGCATGTGATTCTTCCCCCCAAATTGTGTTTATTAACATACATTATTTACATAGATTTTTCTTTTGTTTTAAAAGTTAACAAAACATATCATTATAACATTGTTCTACACCTTGATTTTTCACTTAGTAAAATACCTTAATCTTTCCCTACTAATATATATTTTTTGCTTTTTAATGGAGTCATAATATTCCATAAAATGTAACAGGTCATACATAAGTATAGCCACTTACCATATATGGAATACATTGTATATAACCACAAGCATTTACATCCTCTAATGTACTTTTAATATTCCTTTAGTGACAATCACTTGGGTTTTTTCCCTGCTTTTCTTCTACAAGCATTGCCCACACAAAACATCTTTGTCCATACATCTTTGTGTATATGTGTGATTATTATTGTTTAACAGATTTTTTTATTTAGAATTCTGATTTAAGGCATGTGGGCACTTAAAGTTTTGCAGACTACTATCTACTTTCCCTCCCCAAAATCTACACCATTTTATACTTCCTTTTTTTTTTTTTTTTAGAGAGACAGAGAGGGAAAAGGAGCAGAGAGAGAATCATAAGCAGGCTCCATGCCCACTGTAGAATCAGAGGCGGGGCTGGACACAGGGCTGGATGTGGGTCTCCATCCCACAACCTTGGGATCATGACCTGAGCTGAAATCAAGAGCGGGACACTTAACCAATTAAGCCACCCAGGTGCCCCAACACTTCCTTTAACAAAGTATGTGAGTGCTTTTTTTCTCTGCTTATTGTCAATACTGAGTGTTACTAATTTAAAAAAAAAAGTCTTAGTCTTCATGGAAACTTAAAAAATTATCTCATTATTTTACATGGCAGTTTTCTAATTACTAGCAAGAAGACCAATATTTCATAGGCTTAATGATCATTTGAATTTCTTTTTCAAGCCCATTTTTTTGGCTAGAGAGTGTGTGTGTGTGTGTGTGTGTGTGTGCTGAAATAATCTGGTGCTTGTCTTTTATCTGTCATATCTTTTTTTTTAAGATTTTATTTATTTATTTGACAGAGAGAGAGAGAGAGCACAGCAGGAAGAGCAAGCGGCAGGCAGAGGGAGAGGGAGACTCAGGCTTTCCACTGAGCAGGTAAGCCCCATGTAGGGCTTAATCCCAGGACCCTGGGATCATGCATAACCTGAGCCAATGGGGCACCTAACTGACTGAGCCACCCAAGGACCCTTGTCATATCTTTTACCATAACAAAGCTTGAAGTTTTAATAAAATCTAATGGTCAATCTTATCCTTATGGATTTTAGGTTTGTGTGATTTTCTTGTAGAGGATTCTGGATGCCCAAGAAAATATTATTTTATATTTTCCAAGGTTTTTTTTTAAACATTTAGATGTTAGGTGTTAGGTTGGGCTATACATAAAACATTAATTTGCAGATCCATTGCCAATCATCCCAACATCATTTATTGAATCATCTTTTTCTTCACTGACTTGAAATGTCATGTTCAGCATGTACCATATCCTGATACATACATCACATCATAATCATACATATATATATACAAATCCTGATATACACACGTCAGCCAGTATTTGTGTGTGTGTATGTGCATGCCACGTGTAGAGATCTCAGATCTCCTACTGCAGGAAGATAATTACCAGTGGCTCCAGCTCTTACACTCTGAAATCCATCACTGTTTTTGCTCTGAGGCCAGTTAGTGACTGTGTGCAGCAAAGATACTAAGGGAGGTCTGTTTCTGGGACACAAGGATTCCCTCGAACAAGTGACTTTGGCTGGTAGACTTCCTGCTGGCCTTGTTGAAACTTTCTCTTTTTTTCAGTTTTATAGATGTAAATTGACAAATAGTATTGTAATATATTTAGCATGTACAATGTGAAAGGATTTCCACCATTGGGTCAATTAACATATCCATCATCTCACATATTTACCTTTTTTTTTTGGTGAGAGTGCAGGTTCCACTTTCTTAGCAAATTTCTTGCTTTCTTTCTTTTTCTTTTTTTTTTTTTAAGATTTTATTTATTTATCTGACAGAGAGAGACCAGCAAGAGAGGGAACACAAGCAGGGGGAGTAAGAGAGGAAGAAGCAGACTTCCCACTGAGCAGGGAGCCTGATGCCAAACTCTGTCCTAGAACCCTGGGATCATGCCCCTAGCTGAAGGCAGACACTTAATGACTAAGCCACCCAGGCACCCCCTTAGCAAATTTCTATTATAAAATACAGTATTAACAATCATAGATACCACATTATACATTCGATCCTCAGATTTCATCATATAACTGATAATTTGTACCCTGTTTCCCCCATCCCCAGACCCTAGTAATTCTACTCTCTGAAACTTTCTTAGAACTGCACTGCAGGCTAAGACCCTCCTTCCTTCTCTCACTCCCAAGAGCATCTGCACTGTGGTCTGGCTGCATTCCCAGCCCCCTCCACTCACTCTCCATTTTCACTCACCGGTATTTGCCCTCATCATTGGGAGATATCTCATCCCATTTTGGTTTTCAGAGTATCTGTAGTGACACAATATACTTGGGTCTCTTTTGTTCCACTGATCTATTTGTCTGTTCTAGGTCTGATACCGCGGAGTTTTAATACTAAAGGTCTCTGGTATATTTTGAATTTCAGTTGGGTAAGTCCCCTACGTTGTCTCCTTTGTCAGAATTCTATTTTTGGCTATTCTTGCACATATACTTCCAGATGAACTTGTTTCACGAAAAGTCTTTTTCCTTTTCATCACTGCATGTGGAGAATGACAAAAAGTTATGTGAAAAATAAGTTTCCCTCCCACCTCTGACCCTCAGTTCCAAAGGTTCTCTTCTCAGAGGGAATCACCTTTACTAGATTCTTCTGTGTCATTCCAGAAACATTCCAGATACATACTAGCGTGTGTGTGTATATCTACATATTTATATGCATAAAAAGACATACACATCCTTTCCTTCTTGGCTTTTATTGTAGCATATTGTGCACTTTTAACAATAGATCTTGGAGAGTTTTCTATGTTAATAGTTACAGTTCTTCCTCGTTCTTTTTTTTTTTTTTTGTTAAAGATTTTATTTATTTATTTGACAGACAGATATCACAAGTAGGCAAGAGAGGCAGGCAGGGAGAGAGGAGGAAGCAGGCTCTCCGAGGAGCAGAGAGCCCGATGTGGGGCTCGATCCCAGGACCCTGGGATCATGACCCGAGCCGAAAGCAGAGGCTCTAACCCACTGAGCCACCCAGGCACCCCTCCTCGTTCTTTTTAATAGCTACCCAGCATCCTATTGCTCCCTCCCAATGCACTTAAGCAGTTTCCAGTCTTTTCCTATATCAAACAATGCTACAGTGAATCAAAGGAGCTTTAGAATTATCTTGTCAAGTTCTATTTTTTTTTTTTAAAGAAGATCTCATTGAGATTTTAAATGGAATTGCCCTGAAATTTATAGATTTAATTTGGACATAGTAACATCACTTTATTTGGGTCTTCCCAACCAGGCCACACAGAATATCTTTCTTCCCATTTAGTTAGAAGGGCAAACTTATACATCCTTTGGTCAAGTTTTATAGTTTTTATAAATCTAGGTATTGTACTTTTTTTCAGTTTTTTTCCTGAGGTTTTTTGTTTGGTTTGTTTTTTTTATTGATATTGTAAATGGAAATTTCTTTTTATATAACACTTCCTCACTATTTTTTTGCTGATTTTCAGAAAACTCTTGGTTTTCATATGCAACTCTTATATTCTATCTTTTTCCTAATCTTCCTTACTAGTTCTAGTAGGTTTCCAGTTGGTTGTCTTGGGTTAATGGCATTCTACATAGAGAGAACAGCATGGTGTGAAGACCAGGAAGAGAAAAAGAGCTTCATTTGACTGATGATTTTTTAAAAATATTTTATTTGATAAAGAGAGAGCACAAGCAAGGGGAGCAGCAGGCAGAGAGAGAGGGAGAGCCTGATTCGGGGCTCGATCCCAGGACCCTGAGATCATGACCTGTGCCGAAGGCAGAGGCTTAACCGACTGGTTGCTTAACCAACTGGGCCACTGAGGCACCCCCGCCCGATAAATTGTTAAAAATTCAGAAAGCCTGGGACCGGCAGGAACAAAGCAGCAATGGGACATGCATGATTGTGTGATTGTGACATTTTGTTGAAGTTGGTGGTACGGGCAGTGGCAAGGAAGTGTTCTTAGCAGTTGTTTGCTTTTTAGTTGAAGACGCAGAAGCTACATGGATGTAGAGATAAAGAGGTTATGATAAAAGCGCATTTCTACCCCAGGTCTTTAAAAAGGAAATGAAGAACAGCAGAAGCTGATTGGAAGCGAAGAGGCCTAGGTCATGTGACTCTGGGAATGACGTGTGCTTTCTGAATCTCAATCTGCAAGATAATGGTAGCTTATGAGATTTCTCGGTTCCTTTTGAATTCTGGCAATGTAAAATTCTATAGCTTGATATTCCATTTGGCTTAGAAGCTCCCTGCAGAAATGAGTCCTTTTGTTCCCACAGTGTGTCCAGACTTTAGAGCAGAGAGGAAGGTCTCCATGTAGGGATAGACGGACTTATTCAAACGCTTTTACTTAAATAACCTGCAATTTTCTTGCTCCCCACCTGAGGGAGCTAGCTTAGCCTGGAGATTAGCATGAATAAGGCTAAAAGGTTAGGATAGGGAAGGGCAGGGGTTTTGGCTGGAGGGTCACCTGGCCCGGTCACCTGACATGCTGGCTCTGGAGAATTCTGCTTTTCAGGACCTGGAGACTGTGCCAAAGTGAGTTCCTAACGTTTTCGGATCTGATTTTGGCCATGCTTCTCAGATGTTGAGGCATTCACCCAATATGTCTTATTGGCCCTTGTCTGCCTAAGAAGTTTACATCAGGATGGAAGACTTTGGGGCAGTACTGAGGAAGGTCACCTTCTCCATCCTCCCCGTGTAGCACTTTTCCTGAGGTCGACTGGGAATACTTGGCAAGTAGTCGTTACAGGACGAACGATGTTATTGCTAAGCCTAAAGAAAGGGGATAAATTGAGTGAAAGAATATAAAAAAACATGAAGATCCTGAACGCTGTATTCTCAACTGCCTGGTGCTTTCTAAAAGAAATCAAAATAATAACTGCCCTTTTTAGACAAGGGTTTTTCAGGTTCAAGAATAAAGCTAGTGAACACACCTTGAGGCCAAAGCCATTTTTTACTTGTTTGTTTATGTTTTTGTTTATTTGCTTACATTTCTATTTGGGTGTCATTCTTGAGTCACATGCAGTCATAAGAAATAATGGAGACAGATCCCGTATGTCCTTCCCTCAGTGTCCCACGATGGTGTCATCCCACATAATCACAGTACAACCTCACAACCCGCAAACTGGCATGGATGATAATCCACCCATCTCATTCAGATTTCACCAGTTCAAATGTAGATCGTGTGTGTGTATGTGTGTGTGTTTAGTTCTATGTAATTGTATTACATGTATCCATTTGTGTGACAAAGGCAACAGTCAGGATACAGAAGAGTTCCATCATGCTGCTACCCTATATGGCCACAGCTCCCTTCCTCTGACCCCCCTCCTTGCAAACACTCATCTGCGTCTAGCTCTATAATTTTTTCATTTTCAGGATGTTATATGAATAAATCACATGTTATATACAGATTTTGAGATTTAGCAGTTGTTTGCTTTTTGAGACCGCCCCCCCCACTTATCATAATTCCATTAAGTTCTTGTGTGTATTAATGGTCTTATCTTTGTCATAGAGAAATATTCTGTGGTGTGGATATACCACAGTTTGTTGAACCATTCACTCACTGAAGTACATTTGGGCTGTTTCCAATTTGGGGCTATTACAAATAAAGCTACTATGAACATACACAGGTTTTTGTGTGAACATAATTTTAATTTCTCTGGAAACCTTATACCTGTGTTGTGAACTATTCGATAACCAGAGCCAGATTAAGAGCAGAGCTAGCACAATTGCCTAGGGCAGAAATCTATGGTGTGCTAAAAACAATTTTGAGGGAAAAACAATGAAACTTATCCAAACTCCTCTTAGGAAGAACACCGTAGTGTAGACGGTAAGAACAGATCATTGATGAGGCCTTGAGCTCCTTCCTAAAGAGAATGACCTAGTTTATCGGAGGCCTTTTGTTTTGCTGAGGGCAAAGGATACTAGGCCCCAAACCCAGTAGTCACTCAGGGAGACAGACAAAATCAGTGATTACTGGAAGGGCAACTGGAAGATTTGAAGGAGTTAGAAGACCATAGGAGTTGAAGGGACATTCCAGGATATGAGAAGCATTTTAAAAGGTCACAGAAGGGGCACCTGGGTGGCTCATTGGGTTAAGCCTCTGCCTTCAGTTCGGGTCATGATCTCAGGGTCCTGGGATCGAGTCCCACATTGGGCTCTCTGCTCAGCAGGAAGCCTGCTTCTCTCTCTCTCTCTGCCTGCCTGCCTCTCTGCCTACTTGTGATCATTCTCTGTGTGTCAAATAAATAAATAAAAAATCTTTTAAAAATTAAAAAAATAAAAGGTCACAGAAAACAGAAAAAATATTTTGCTTCAAGTAACTCCAGATTGCTGTGTTTAGCTGCAGTTTAAAGAGCGTGGAAGAGGGAGGATGGGAGGAGCTGGCAGAAGAAACTGAGAAACATGAGACTTGTCTCTGAAGAGCTAAATGAGAGTGCGACAGGTTTTTCTGTAAAGATGGTAAATATGTCAGATTTTGTGTGCCATCCTGTCTCCACCATAACTACTCAGCTCTGCCATTCTCGGGTGAAAGCAGCCACAAACAACACACAAACAAGTGTGCCGTGTTCCACTAAAACTTTATATACCAAAACAGGCAGCAGCAGACTGGGTTTGGCACAGCTATCGTCTAGAGACACCTGGGCTAAGGCACGTGAAACTGTGGATAGGACACTTTATCTGGAAAATCATGGCCAATTCACTATAAGGGACTGACTTTATATTTGCAAGCGAAACAACCTGTTGGTGGCTCCATTAAGGAAGGTTGAAGGCAGATGGGAGCAGAGGCAGGAGATAAAGGCTGTGGCCAGGCAAAAAGTAAAGAAGACCTGAACGAAAGCACTGGTACGATGAGTGAGAGGAGAAACGTAGCTCTGAGAGATATTAAGTTGATAGAATCTAGAATCTACCTATAGCCCCTGACTGGAGGTGAAGACTGAGTGAAAGTTAAGGAAGTGGAATGAATCACTCTGGATTTCCAGCATGGGTCACAGGGGAAGAGTAGTACCACTCAGGGACTATGAGAAGAGAGCCATCCTTGTTTGTGATAAAGAAAATGCAGGGGGCACCTGGGTGGCTCAGTTGGTTAAACGTCTACCTTTCACTTAGGTCATGATTTCAGGGGCCTGGGACTGAGGCCCACAACGGGCTCCGTGTTCAGCGGGGAGCCTGCTTCTCCTTCTTCCTCTCCATCTGCCCACTCATGCTCTCTCTCTTTCTCTCAAATAAATAATAAATACAGTCTTTAAAAAGAAAATTTAGTAAAAAATCATAGAGAGACCAAGAGATCTGTGGGAGAAGCAGCAATGGAAAAGTGCTGGAAAGGTAGACTGCAGCAAAATGAAAGACCCAGATACCATGCTCTATAGGTTGGATCTTACTCTTGAGCCAGTGGTGAACTTATTAAAGGGCAGAGTGAGCTCCACCTCCACTGACAGCATGCAGGACAAACATTAGTAGTAAAATTTTCATGATCATAACCATCAGCAAACACTTATTAGGCCCCTGCTATGTATACTTAAGATTCAGATCCAAATATCAGAAGATTCCTATTCTTTTGGGGGGATGACAGGAAAAGCAAGAGATAAATACGATGTAAAGAGATAGTTAGAAGTACAGAAAATCAATGTCACAGAATTCAAAGGAGAAAGAGAACTCTCTAGGCTGGAGTAGCTGAAGAAAGTTTTCTTGAAGAATTAAGATTTGAACATGACTTTGAAGGACAGGTAGGTTGTAAGTGTGGAACGGAAGGTGAGACAAATTCTAGGAAGAGGGGTTATCAAAGTGGAAAAATCACATTATGACACCAAAGAAAGAATTAGTAAGAGGTAAGTTAGTTGAATTGGTGGAGTGAAGCCCATCTATATTATTTTGTAGGCAGCTAAAAACAATTAAATATTTAAAAAAAATATTTTAGAAAACACTGGATTCCTCAAAGTGGTGTTTAATATGAACTTAATTCAATATTGCTTTGGAGAGACTGCAGCTTGGTGGCAAAGAGAACAGCCTGGCCTGAATGAGCAATTCAATGGAACTATGGTTGGCCAAACTATCAATTAGGAGTGGGGTTTTGTGTTATTGTGCAATGTAGCAGAAGACTCAAATATGGGTATTTACCCCAAAGATACAAACGTAATAATCTGAAGGGGCACCTACACCCCAATGTTTATAGTAGCAATGTCCACAACAGCCAAACTGGAAAGAGCTTAGGTGTCCATCGAAAGATGAATGGATATTCAGCCACCAAAAAAAATGAAATCTTGCCATTTTTTTTTTTTAAAGATTTTATTTATTTATTTGAGAGAGAGGCAGTGAGAGAGCATGAGCGAGGAGAAGGTTAGAGGGAGAAGCAGACTCCCTGTGGAGCCGGGAGCCCGATGCGGGACTCGATCCCGGGTCTCCGGGATCATGGCCTGAGCCGAAGGCAGTCGTCCAACCAACTGAGCCACCCAGGCGTCCCAAAATCTTGCCATTTTCTATGATGTGGATGGAACTAGAGAGTATTATGCGAAGCAAAATAAGTTAATCGGAGAAAGATAATTATCATATGATCTCATGGTTATGTAGAATTTAAGAAACAAAACAGAGGATGATAGGGGAAAAGAGGAAAAAATAAAACAAGACAAAACCAGAGAGGGAGACAAACCATAAGAGACTCTTAATCATAGGAAACAAATCGAGGGTTACTGGAGGAGAGGGGGGTGGGGAGATGCGGTAACTAGGTGATGTACATTAAGAAGAGCGTGTGATGTAATGAGCACTGGATATTATATAAGACTGGTGAATCACAAACCTGGTACTTCTGAAACCAATAATACATTATGTTAATTAATTGAATTTAAATTTTAAAAAATGAAACTTGAAAAAAAATGGGATTACTATTATAGAAAAGCATATAAAACGAAGAGGGTAGGGCACCTGGGTGGCTCAGTGGGTTAAAGCCTCTGCCTTTGGCTCAGGTCATGATCCCAGAGCCCTGGGATCGAGCCCCACATCAGGCTCTCTGCTCAGCAGGGAGCCTGCTTCTCTCTCTCTCTCTCTGCCTGCCTCTCTGTCTATTTGTGATCTCTGTCTGTCAAATAAATAAATAAAATCTTTAAAAAAAAAACACAAAAAAATGAAGAGAGTAGTTCCTTTGGGAAGAATGAAATTCAGTGTCCATTGCATGAGAGTATTATTGGAGGTTCAGAATAAAATTAATTTTTTTTCTACTTAAAAAATAAATTAAAAAAAAAGACTCAAATGATGGTGGCTTAAATGACATAGTCTAGAAGGAATTTCATCTGGGCTAGAGAGCTAATTTAGAGGTTTCTTTTAGTTCTCTTAGCAAAAGTTCCCATGTGCTACGAAGTATGATGTGCCTTCTCCAAAGTTATATGTCAAAACCCTAGCTCCCAGTTTGACTATATCCGGAGATAGGAGCTTTAGGAGATAATTAACATTCAGTGAGGTCATAAGGGTGGCTCCTAATCCAATAGGACTGTGGCCTTAGAAGAAGAAGGAGGAGAAGGAGTAGGAGAGGGAGAGGAAAAGAGAGAGGGAGAAGAGAGAGAGATTGATTTCTCTTTGCCCTGTGAGGACACAGTGAGAAAGTGGCTGTATCTACAATGTGGGAAGAGAGCTCTCATCAGAAAAAGACCATGTTGGTCTTCCAGCCTCTAGAACTGTGAGAAAATACATTTCTGTTGTTTAAGCCAACCAATCTATGGTTTTTGTTATGGCAGTCCTAGCTGATGAATACACCACATTTGTATTCAATTCCCAATTGAATTCCCATGGTTTGTTGCAACTGGCTGCTTTAGCTCTAGCTATCATGTCTATATTTCAGATGAAAAAAAGGGGGGAAACATACCCACAGAGTCTGATTGCCTTTAAAAATGCTTTCCTGGAAGTTCCATTCAATGACATATACTTAGATTTCACTGTCCAGAATTGTGATATATGGCCACCCTTGTCTGCAAAGAAGGCTGAGAAATGTACTTTTTTTTTTTTTTAAGATTTTTATTTTTATTTATTTGAGAGAGAGGCCGTGAGAGAGCATGAGCGAGGAGAAGGTCAGAGGGAGAAGCAGACTCCCCGTGGAGCTGGGAGCCTGATGCGGGACTCGATCCCGGATCTCCGGGATCATGACCTGAGCCGAAGGCAGTCGTCCAACCAACTGAGCCACCCAGGCATCCCGAAATGTACTTTTTGAGTAGACATATTACTGTGCCTAATAAAATTGGGATTTCTGTTAGTGAGGAAGAAAGGAGAATGGATGGATATTGGGTGGGCAACTAGCTATCTCTGACATAGCCAACGAATATATGTGGAGAAAATTACAATCTTCATAAATAAGTTCAAATTAAACCAACAATAAAATACTATTTTTTTATCCACTAGTGTAGAAAGGGATTTTTAAACGTTTGTACCTAGTAACAGCAAGGGCACAGAGAAAGAGGCACTCTCATTATTGATGATGGAAGGGTGAATATATTCAACATTACCAGGTAGATCTTGAAATATGCATATACTCAGGTCCATTAATATCTATTTCCAGAAATGCATCCAGAATTAATCCAAGTCTGAATGGACCTTTTTTTCAAAGAAGATATGCAAATAGCCAATAAGCACTCAAAAAGATGCTCAACATCATTAGTGATCAGGGAAATGCAAAGGAAAACTGCAATGAGATACCACTTCACACCCACTATGATAGCTATGAAAAAGAAGACATGATAAAAAGTGTGATTAAAGATGTGAAAAAATTGGAAATTTCAAACACTCCTGGTGGGAATGTAAAATGATTCAGTGTCTTTGGGAAATAGTTTGTCAATGCCTCAAAAATTTAAACATAAAGTTACCATCTGATCTAGCATCTACTCACAGGTATGTGCCCAAGAGAAATGAAAACATTTGCGCACAATAACTTTTATATAAGGGGTGCCTGGGTGGCTCAGTGGGTTAAAGCCTCTGCCTTCGGCTCAGGTCATGATCTCAGGGTCCTAGGATTGAGCCCCGAATCGGGCTCTCTGCTTAGCAGGGAGCCTGCTTCCCCACCCCTCCCTCTCTGCCTGCCTCTCTGTCTACTTGTGATCTCTGTCTGTCAGATAAATAAACAGAATCTCTAAAAAAATAAATAAATAAATTCTAGAACCTACACGGAACTAAATTAAGAAAAAAAAAACTTTTATATAAATGCTCATAGCAGGATTTCTCCTAATAACCAAAAGTGTAAACCATCTAATGTCCTTCAACTGGAGAATGGATAAACAAAGTGGATATTACCTATAGGATGGAATTTTATCAGCCATAAGAAGGGATTAAGTTCTGATACATGCTACAGCATGGATGAACCTTGAAGTGGGAGACGTCAGTCACAAAAGACCGCATATTATATAATTCCATTTACATGCAATGTCCCAGACAGGAAGTAGATTAGTGAGTGTCTAGGGCTGAGAGATGGGGGAATTAAGGGTCATAAATAAAGGGTATAGGATTTCTTTTGGGGGTATGGAAATGTTCTAAAATTATGTGATGGTTGCAAAACTCTGTGATTATCCTAAAAACCACTAGATTTTGGATTATATTGTGTGTAAATTATATCTCAATATAGCTGTTATAAGAAGAAGGAGGTGAAGGTGAAGAACGGGAAGGGGAAAGGGAAGAAGAAAGAATTATCCTTACAGAAAAAGACAATTCATTAAATTGTGGCCACATTTGATACAAATATCCCTAAAGTCATGTTTTCTCATCTGTACTCCCATGAACCTTCTTAGGTGTAATTTGGTTTCCACTTTCTTCAGTGTCGGCTGGAGTCTTGTTATTTTTTGTGGTCATACTTTCAGCTCTGCGAGTCTAGTGTACTTGCAGGAAACACAGAGTTTCAGTCCCGCCTAACACTCTAAGCCTCAGTTTCCTTGGCTGCAAAATGGTTTTGTCTGCAGAATAGCTAAATTTTTTTCTGCTGTGTGAATTTATACTGGCTTCGGTTTCAGGGATGTTCCTTTTCTAAACTTGTTTCTAATTTATGGAATTGTGTTACTTGAGTACCACGACAGCCACCACTGGGAGCATATTAAAAAGATAACTGGCAGGGCACCTGGCCGCCCCAGTCAGAAGAGTAAACAGCTCTTGATCTCAGAGTTGTGAGTTCCAGCCTCACGTTGGGTGTAAAGATTACTTTAAAAAAAAAAATCTTTAAAAACTTTATGGTTTGAAAAAGAACTGGAAAAGGAAACAGCAAGGGTGTTCCAGAACTGAAGATTGGGTCTGAGATAAAAGAGCAAGAGGCTAAAGGAATTGCAGATGCTGTGGGAGGCAGAACTTAGGCAGTTAACATAGGGGTTGTGGGCCCTTAGCAACTGATGACGTTAAATGTGGGAGCTGCTAGATGGCTTTTATAGGTGAAGAACCCTTGTGAAGGTGGTTGTGAAAACCTTGCAGGTAAGAAAGACTGTGCTTAAAGTAAGCAATCTCAGAACCCGAGAAAGGCAGGGGTAATTGATGCATGGTTCTTGTGAAGAGAGAGCTCATGGAATCAAGGAACTCACATAGAACATGTTTTATTACACATTTGGGGTATATCCTTTTTTTTTTCTTTGTAAGATTTTATTTATTTACTTGACAGAGAGAGAGAGAGATCACAAGTAGACAGAGAGGCAGGCAGAGAGAGGGAGAAGCAGGCTCCCCGCTGAGCAGAGAGTCCAATGCGGGGCTTGATCCCAGGACCCTGGGATCATGCCCAGAGCTGAAGGCAGAGGCTTAACCCACTGAGCCACCCAGGCGCCCCAGGGTATATCCATTCTTGGCTTCACTTTACACGAAGAACACTGAGAAAGGAGTGGTTAAGAATATCATATTATGTGATTGTTTTAGAGTAGAAACTAAAACTGGAATCTGTTTCTTATTTCTTATTAATGGCTTATTTCTAAGCCATTTTCCCCAAAGCATGACCTGTCTTTCTTTGCCAACATCTGGTCCCTCTTGGCACCAGGAATGACTTCCTTCCATAATGGGTTAGCGAGAGGAGTGGCTCCTAAATGTCCTGCATTCCTTTCCCACTTTCACAGGGCAGATGCAAAGATTGTATAAGACCCTACATTAAAAAAAAGATGTAAATAAGGAAGCTATTCAACACCTGTGCTGACTTATCTGTTGGCCAGGAGGAGACCAGATCTTCAACAAGGCTGTGCACAAAATCGCTTTGTTCCTGCTTGCAGTAACTGGGTAGCATTTTAGGACGTCCTTTTTGGTTAAGGGTTGAGTGTGTTCTGTGTTGTGGGGGAGACATGATATTTGGCAGAGGCTGAGGCTAGCTAGTTGTTTATCAAAATGAAAGCATTAACAACGCACTGCTATGGTATGAAAATTACTTTAAACTGGAAACCTCTGAACAGTTAGCAGCCACAGAAAGAAACACCTAAACTTAAGCAGAGCCTCTCAAAAATACAGCTGCCATTCTCCTCTAAGTGAGTTTCCCACATGGAAGAAGACTGACCCCTTAGCTCAAGGAAGTGTGAATTCAGCTGCCTGTAAGTGTGTGTGTGTGTGTGTGTGTGTGTATGTACACACATATCTGTATCTCAATAGAACCTTCCATACTTTCCCATTGTGGCCCTAAACCATCCTCCTTTTGTTTCTTGTTTGTTTGTTTGTTTGTTTGTTTTTGAGATTTTATTTCTAAGTAATCTCTATACCAACGTGGGGCTCGAACCCATAACCCTGAGATCAAGAGTCACAAGCTCCAACTGAACCGGTCAGGTACCCCCAGCCTCCTATTCAAGTTAGCCAATAAACCTCTACCTTCGACTGTTCAGGGGGTCACCAGCCACTGAGTACTCCTGCAGGAGCCGCACACTTTTCCTCCTGCTGATCTATTGTTAGTTAATTTGCAGCCCCACCCCACCAGTTGATGAGGTAGACATAATTGGTGGAGAAGATTTCCTCTCAAAAAAACCCAGTTCCTCACTTACCTGTTGGGTGGTAGCGTAGGTAACATGTGCTGTTTGGAATAAGTCATATATCCACATGAACACAATTTCAGATATTAAAGGACACTGTAGTCAACATGTTGGTGCCCACCCAGGCCCTCAGCCAGGCCAGCACGCCCATTTTCAGTGGCTGAGTGTTGGCTGCTGAAGCTCCCCGATGCAACCTTCTCCAGAGAACTGCTCTTGGCCAAATGGGAACTGCCTCCCTGGGGTGATTACCTCCCACCCCCAGCTGCACCCACAGCCAGTAATCGACCCAATGCCTGGGTACAAAAGGCTGGCTCCTTTGCCTTAACGCAGGATTGGCAGTTCGTGCTCCTACTCCATGGTGTGATCGGGTAGAGAAAACATCCTTGTTTAGCTCCTTTTCCAGTTTCATCCTGCCTTCCTCACTGCCTTTCTCCTGGAAGCCCTCAATAAACTGCGTGCATGCTGTTTTCTATTTCAGTCCCTGCTTCCAGAGAATCTGACCTCAAGCAGTAATACAGCTGACCCTTGTCCAACACAAGTCTGAACTGTGAGTTCCACTGATACGTGGATTTTTTTTCGATACGCTACAGTATTGTAAATGTATTTTCTCTTCCTTATAATTTTGGGGGGTTTTTTTTCTTTCTTATAGATTTTATTTAGGGGCGCCTGGATGGCTCATATGGTTAAGCATCTGCCTTGGGCTTGGGTCATGATCTCCGGTTCTAGGATCCAGCCCCATATGGGGCTCCTGGCTCAGCAGGGAGTCTGCTTCTCCCTCTCTTCCTCTATCAAATGAATAAATAAAATCTTTAAAACTAATAAAACAAAGAGTTTTTGTTTTTTTTTTTTGAGAGAGAGAGAGAGAGAACGAGTGTGAGGGGCAGATGGAGAGGGAGAAAGACTCTTAAGCAGACTCAGTGCTGATTGTGAAGCTGGGTATGGGACTTGATCTCACGACCATGAGATCATGACATGAGCCAAAAATCAAAAGTCGGAAGCTTAAACGACTGAGCCACCCAGGTGCCCCACCTTGTGATTTTAATGACGTTTTCTTTTCCCTAGCTTCTTTATTGTGAGAATACAGTATTGTATACACATAGCATACAAAATATGTGTTAGAGGAATGTTATTGGTAAGGCCTCTGGTTCCTAGTGGGCTGTTTCTGAGAATCAAAAGTTATGTGCAGATTTTTGGGGCACCTGGGTGGCTCAGTGGATTAAACCTCTGCCTTCGGTTCAGGTCATGATCTCAGGGTCCTGAGATCGAGCCCCTCATCAGGCACTCTGCTCGGCAGGGAGTCTGCTTCCCCCTCTCTCTCTGCCTGCCTCTCTGCCTACTTGTGATCTTGCTCTGTCAAATAAATACATAAGATCTTAAAAAAAAAAAGTTATGTGCAGATTTTTGGCTGGAGGGGATTGGTGCCTCTAAACCCCTCATTGTCCCACAGTCAACTGTACAATTAAATAGAGTTGTCAGTAATGGAAACATTGACCTCTCAACTTGGTTTGGCCTTATAAATTTTCTCTAAGATACATTGTGGGGCAAAAAGGAAAAAGACTGGACTGTAACATACACGTATGTTGTATGAAACTGCATATTTTAGTGTTACCGCTAGACGTAGCGTACAGGTTTCCTCTTTGTGCCAGCTATCAGGTATGTTGTGTTGAGAAGGATTCTGAGGCCTAACCTGGGCTTAGTGTAAAAAAGAGTGCTGATTGCTATTTTTGATTTAGGCAAGAGATAGGGGTGTTCAGAAGGAGATGCTGAGGGGTAATTTTGGTGTAGTTTTGCTGTGAAAACACATTCTTCTCTTAACATGATTACATTTCAGTCTTCTTTTTGGTGTTAAACCGAATGTGGTATGACTTCCTCAGTAATTCAGTTTCAAAACAAGTGCGTGAGCGCTATCTGAAAGGCGTGTTACAGGACTGGTTAAGAACACAGGCTCCGGGGGCGCCTGGGTGGCTCAGTGGGTTAAGCCACTGCCTTTGGCTGGGGTCATGGTCTCGGGGTCCTGGGATCGAGTCCCACATCGGGCTCTCTGCTCAGCGGGGAGCCTGCTTCCTCCTCTCTCTCTCTGCCTGCCTCTCTGCCTGCTTGTGATCTCTGTCTGTCAAATAAATAAATAAA
>PISX010016396.1:0-46375 GCA_004024625.1 Mellivora capensis
GCAAGACAGGAAACAACGTGTGTTGGAGAGGATGTGGAGAAAGGGGAACCCTCTTACACTGTTGGTGGGAATGCAAGTTGGTGCAGCCACTCTGGAGAACAGTGTGGAGATTCCTTAAGAAATTAAAAATAGAGCTTCCCTATGACCCTGCAATTGCACTACTGGGTATTTACCCCAAAGATACAGATGTGGTGAAAAGCAGGGCTATCTGTACCCCAATGTTTATAGCAACAATGGCCATGGTCGCCAAACTGTGGAAAGAACCAAGATGCCCTTCAACGGACGAATGGATAAGGAAGATGTGGTCCATATACAGTATGGAGTATTATGCCTCCATCAGAAAGAATGAATACACAACTTTTGTATCAACATGGATGGGACTGGAAGAGATTATGCTGAGTGAAATAAGTCAAGCAGAGAGAGTCAATTATCATATGGTTTCACTTATTTGCAGAGCATAACAAATAACATGGAGGACATGGGGAGATGGAGAGGGGAAGGTAGGCTCCTTTCCAGTGCCTCCAGCTAGGACCACCTCTAAAGGTGGTACTCCACTACCTTTTGGAGTGGGAGATGAACCATGAGAGACTCTGGACTCTGAAAAACAACCTGAGCATTTTGAAGGGTGGGGGGGCATGGGAGTTTGGGGGATCCAGGTAGTGGGTATTATGGAGGGCATGCACTGCATGGAGCACTGGGTGTGGTGCAAAAACTATGAATTCTGTTATGCTGAAAAGAAATTAAAAAAAAAAAAAAAGAAGACCTGGTTCCCAAGCTTTTAATGTCATGGGTTCATAAAATGAGTTTGATATAGTTTTTGGCCATGAGTTGCTCACAGTCTGGGGGTACACTGTTGCATTTCATAAATGTCTACATACAAGAGTTGTGCAAACTTTAGCTTGATGCCTCAGTTTGTCATCTCTAAAATAGGGATAATTATGGATTGTATCTCATTGGATTGTGGTACAGATTAAAGGAGAAGGTATCTACAAATCCCATAGTACAGAGCTTTGCAGACTATAAGGAATGGTACCTTAATTGGTGTTCAAATGGAGGTTTGAGAGCTCATAGACAAGAAGTTCAAGAATTAGACACCCATGTAGGACCATAGACAAGTACAACAGACACTGTTGATTGCTTTTCCTAGAGACATCAATTTCATAAATTTTTATTTCCTTCTTCCTTAATGATGTTCAAGTATTTAGTCTCTTTCAGCCATATATGTCTTTGGGGAAAGTCATATCCCAGGCCTTATGGTGGGTTGTGACTGGTGGCCCTTATTCCCCTTTTGGAGTAATTGTCTTAGGTTTGGGCACTTAATGCACTTCTGAAAAATGAGATATGGAAAGCTGATGAGGGGGCTTTCAGGAGAGGTTTCCTAGTTCCTGCAATAAGATGTTGTCGTGAGTTGAATTTTTCTCCCCTAAATGTAAGTTTAATCCTAACTTCTAGTACCTATGAATGTGAAATTGTTTTGGACATAGGATCTTTGCAGATATAATCAAGTTAAGATGAGGTCATACTGATCAGGGTGGCTCCCAAGTCTAACATGACTAATGTCCTTATTGGAGGAGAAAAAGAGATAAGGGACATACACAGGAAAAAACAGTCTCTCAGAGTCAGAGATTGGAGTGATGCATCTATAAGTCAAGAAGGTGGTGGATATTGTGGAGGGCACGCATTGCATGGAGCACTGGGTGTGGTGTAAAACTATGAATACTGTTACACTGAAAAGAAAAAAAAAAAAAAAAAAAAAAAGAAATCCCAAAGATTGCTGACAACCACCAGAAGGTAGGAAGAGGCAAGGAAAGATCCTTTTCTAAAGCCTTCAGAGAGATCATGGCCCTACTGACACCTTGATTTAAGAATTTTGACCTCCAGAACACTGAGGAAATGACATTTCTGTTGTTTTAAGTCATCCAATTTGTGGTACTTAGTTTCAGTAGTCCTAGGAAACTAACACAGACAGTAAGAAAAGTTGTGTTCTTGCTATCTTCCTTTGGACTATTGTGTTTGGATGAAACTCTTGCAACTACTGCAGCTTTGTTGCAGTTATGAGGAGACCCCACCTGAGGACTTGGGGAGCTGGCAAGTATGAAGTCACCTATCCCAGGCTGCCTCCTCTGTTTTGTCTCTTGTCTTACATAAAATATTTTCCTCATTATTTAAGTCACATTGAGCTGATTTTCTGTCAGTTGCAGATGAAACCCTAAATAGATACAGTAAGTCATTTGCTTTCGCTACCTCTTATTTCCTCATTTGTAAAGTAGCATTGCTGATAGTACCAGTGCCAAGGATCTTTGTGAGGATTTATTGAGACAGAGAATAATCTAGATTTTGTCTTCTATCTAATTTTTGTTACAGTGCACAATAAATTCAGCGACTGTTGTTATTTTTATTAATTATTCTGTGTATCTTCACCCCTAATACATAGTAAATATTCAATAAATATCTCCTTTGAATGAATGAGTGAATGAGGGCCTAAGAGAGAACAGAGAAATGAGAATAAGGATGTACCAAACTGCTAGAAGAGATGGAGAAATTTTATTCTAGATGGTGGCTCCGAATCAAGACCTGGGGATAACATATGGCCTGGGTTAGGTTGACAGGGACTCACATCTGGGAAATCTGGTGCTTTTATTCAGAGAGCTTTGGATTAAATAATAACTATAGGGTTTTGCTAAGAAACTGTTGTGCAGGAGGAACAGGAGAAAGGGAGGCTCAGAACCTGCTTTAAGCCTGAAGGTACAGACTTACCCAGTGAACACAAGGATTAAGGCAGAAGTTGGGAGCTTTGTTAAGTATCAGAGTTAAGGGAAAGGTTTTCATTTTGCCTGAAGGAGAGAAACTGACTGTTTCTCCTAAAGATCTTGTTTGAAATTAAGGTCTTGGAACACTAGATTCAATTAACTACCAGTTTAGGAACCTTGGGGAATCTCGCTTGCAGTGTGTTTCATTTTCTTTTGCAAATCATCTCTCTCTCTTTTTTTTTAACCTTCATATTTTTCCTACCTACAGGGAATTCTGTGCTTGGTACTGGGTAAGATTGGCTTCTTTTTTTCCTGGGTTAGAAGTGAGGACTACTGGGTAGGCATCACCATCAAAGTCAGTTTGCTCTTGACTTGGAATCAAGATAATGTGTGCGCATGTATGTGTGTACTCTCATGTGTACACATCTATGTATATATGCATTTATTTGTGTAGGTAGGCAGGCATTCATTTATCTAAATAGCATTTGGAAGAAACTTAATTGTTCACTTTTCTTTAAAAAACAGGATCTGTTGTACTCTCTACTTCAGGACTATGCAGAATTGGAGATTGTTTAGGCAAAGTCTTTGTGCTAAGGAACTCGTAGTCTAGTTGGGGGAGACAGATTATTGATAAATGATAAATATTGGTGGATACTATATAGTAATTGTAGTACTGAATTATATGAAATTTGGAGAACACTGAAAGAAGGTGAGTGGAGCGAATACAGACGTTACAGAGAGACAGTGCTGCCTTCAGCTAAGTCTTGTAATGTGAGCAGGAGCTTGCCAGGCATAGACCAGGGCAAAGATAAAAGGCAGCTGGGCAGCTGGGGCCCTACTCTGTGAGGGACACAAAATAGCTCTAGAAAAAAATGGAATAAGGTGCCAATTGACTTAGATTTCTACATGTGGTTCCTATTGTGTTTAAAGAAATGTAACTTGCTCTCTCTTTTATTTGATGTGGATCATAAAATCCTTATTTTGGATTTTATATATAATAAAAATTAGAATTCCTCTTTGCTAGTTAGAAACAGTTTTAATTCTTAATATAGTAGTTTTGGCCCTTGAAAATAGCATTAAAAGTTGGGGGTAAGGATATTTGGATGACAGCAGGTAAACGGAGTTCATTGGTCTGCATTAGAAAGAGAGAGTGAGCGAGCCATGGGTGTTATTGTCACAAGAATGGGGACAATGGGAATAGCTGGGACAAAACCCAGCATTGCTATGACTGAGGAAACACTTGGAGAATTGTGTTGTTTCCTATGACATGCTATGGTCTATGTGATATAAATGCCCTCTTCTATCCTCTTTATGAAATGTTGAGTAGATTCTCCTTGATCATTAATATGCTTAGAGGAATGGCATTTTATCTTAAAGGAATTTAAAGAAAAAGATGAAGTGGTTAAGTGATATGCTATTTACTGTTTTAAAGAAAAATGTAAGTGTGCCTTGGTAACTCAGTAAGTTAAGCAGCTGCCTTTGGCTCAGGTCAAGATTCCAGCGTCCTTGGACTGAGTCCTGCATCAGGCTCCCTCCTCAGGCAGGAGCCTGCTTCTCCCTCTGCCTGATGCTCCCCCTGCTTGTGCTCTTTCTCTCTCTGTCAAATAAATAAATAAAATCTTAAAAAAAAGAATAAACTTGATATTTTAATTACTGTTTAATATAGTAAATATTTAAGAATATGAGATAATATTTAAGAATATTTACTTGTAGGAAGGTCACCTGCCTAGTTTTATCCCAGTGGAGGGAATAAAATGTGTGAAACCTAAGAGCTATGGTCTTCCATTTGGAGACCAACAGGTGGTTGAGTAGAGATGAAGGACAGGATGTGAGTTTAGGATGACTGGAAGGTGAGGAAAGAGAGACAGGAAGGGGCTGGCTCAGGAAGGTGACCGAACACCTCGTAGAGAGGTTTCTTTTGATCCCAGTAGAGTCCTATGTATATGAGAACTACCAGAGAGATAGTTCTATTTAATATAGTCTTAGATTATGGAGAGTTACTGCAAGAAAAAAAATGTGATGGTCTCATTTGTGCTATTTATTTTTTAGAAGAGAAATCTGAGGTCATGAGAGGGTACAAATTCCTGCCCAAATTGATTCTGTTGAATGTGACAGAAGTACTTTCAATGAGCTAAAATTTGCCTCTCTAACTCCTTCCTGTTTGTTCCCTATGGTAATTAATAGAAAAGATCCTTAAGGCATGTTATAGTGAGGACAGAACTTGGGGAGCTAGAAGACAGAGTTAGGCTGTTATAGATTTGAGCTTTAACTCTACCACTTGTTATTTGTGGGATCTCAAATAAGCTCCCAATCTTTTTGAGGCTAAATAATGTGAATTTTAGCTGAAAACTAAGAATATTAATTCCTGTAAAGTGTCAAGGTTTTTAAGAGCTTTATTCCATTGTTTATAATTATTTATCACAAAGCCTAGTACCTAATATATATGAATTTCAGTTCCCCTATTAGTTTAAGTTCTGTCTTTTAAAGTCGGTCGTTCTTTATATATGATCATGTTTTAAACATGTGAAGATACCTCTTGCCCCTCTTTAGTCTTCTCTGATATAGGCTGAACACCCACTGTTGATCATATAACTGGACGTGCATTCCTTCCCCATCTAAAGGCCCCCTCCTCTCTTTTCCAGTAGGAGCACATACCAGGTAGAGACTGATGTGTACGGAACAAACTCAAAGGCCAATTCTCTCATGTATGTCGATAGATATAATCCTGATCTTCTGATCATGTCTCCCCTGCTCCACATGATACTCCAGGAGAAATTAGATCTGAGAATGTTGCTCTATGAGCACAAAGCAAGAACAAAATGGAATGAGTACCCATTGTAAATAGCACTGTTTCCCTCCTCTACTCTGGGAATGAACCCAACAGATACGTCCCCTGTGTCAGACCCAACAAGCAAAATTTTTAGTGAAAGAGGAGACTTTTCTCAAATTCCCTGTCCAAAATTACAGAGCTTATATCACATCAACAGTTTCCCAAGATGGACAGGTTGTCCTTGAAATTACAGAATGACTGTCTTTCTTGAGACTGTTAGTGAGTCTTTATTTTATTTTATTTTATTTTTTTAAAAGATTTTATTTATTTATTTGACAGAGATCACAAGTAGGCAGAGAGTCAGAGAGAGAGAGGAGGAAACAGGCTCCCTGCTGAGCACAGAGCCCGATTCGGGGCTGGATCCCAGGACCCTGGGATCATGACACGAGCTGAAGGCAGAGGATTTAACCCTCTGAGCCAGCCAGGCACCCCTAGAATGTTAGTGAGTCTTTAAAGTGGAAATCTTTCTCAAGGACTTTTTAGAGGAGCGCCTTAATACTCACTCTGATGGAACAAACACCCCATTGCGGGCTAATAGGTGCTTGCAGCATTAATTTTAGTAGAAGAACGTTACCTGAGAAGCTACCTAAAAAAAAGCAAACATGGCTCACACATTTGCCTCAATCTCCAGCTGCAGACTTTCCCCTCACTGTGGCTCTTTACATGCACTGGTGCTCTGACCAAACTGAGCTACTTGCACTTTTCCACACCTCCTGCTTTCCTTCCTTGTAAATTGCTGATGTTGTTCCCTTGGCTTAGAATACCATTTCTGCCCAGTGATGCTGGTTCATATCCTACTTGCCCATCAAGAGTCCCACCAATTTAAGGAGCCATCTTTCTTTCTCTAGCAAAGAAGAAATAATTTCTTACTCCATATGTCCCTGACACTTATTTCTGAACTTCTCTTAGAGCACATGTCTCAGCTCTTCTAAAATCCAAGCTCCTTGAGTCCAGGAGTTGCATCTCAACATCTGGATATCTTACATCTTTGAGAGGCAATAGAGTATGAAGTCAAATACAAGTCTTCCAGGTCAGGCTTCTGGATACAAACTAAATCTACTATTAACCAGCTGTGTGATCTTAGGCAATTGCTGGCATATTGTAATCACTCAACAAATGTCAGCATTTACTATTTATATTCTTCATTACATACTAGACAGTACATGGTATCCATTCTGTGCTCAGTAAATGTTTATTTAATGAATAAATGAAAAAATAAATGGAAAGTAGTTTGTTGTTGAGTGTTTATTGAATGAATGAATAATTTAATGGATTTGGAAGAAAATTGGTAGAGCACAATGCTTTTCCCTGAACAAAAAGGTGTTTTACAAATGTCATGCTGAAACTTCTGGGTTTCTCCTCAACTCACCATCCCCTTAAGCACCCCTCCCTTAGAATCAACTACCATCAAAATGGTATAATTTGTACAATATTTTGTTTTTATTTCTTTTAAGAGTGACTTCCTTATGCTAAAGAACTGCTTCAAGCATTTGCAGATTGAAGAAGAAGATTACTTTGCTTGTGGATCAGGCTAGTTTCTCTACAAGGGCTGAGCTGAAGGAGCTTCACCACCATTATAACCATGGATTTTCTGAGTAGACAAGATCCAGATGAAATTTAGTCCCCAGGCATTGAAACTCTCCTTTCAAAATGAACTTTGAGGCTGCTAACCCTGCATGACATAGGATATAGACACTCCACTTGTCTTCTGTTCTCATCAAACAGGAGAAGTTACACAAGCCCGAGGGGCGGCTGGATCACAGTTTATGCTGTCCCCAGGATATATCTTTCATCTTAATTGTGCTTATTCAGCTGTAGGGATGCATTGGTATCTAGCTGATTTTTGAAAAAAATGTAAAAGCTCATTTGAAAACAACCAAATCCTCCTTTGGAAATAGGGGCCTGATGTCGGGGTGGGGAGGAAAAGGATGAGGAAATTTTCCATCTTCTTTTCTGATATTCTTTACTTTGGGAGTGAGAACTTTCAGTGATGCCTGCAGGTGATTTTCCAAAGCCTCTTTCTGATCAAAGTTGATAAAATTCATTCTCTAGGTAGGAAGAATGTTCTTTTGTTGACTAGCTTTTTAATTTGTGCTTTCTTATGGAGTTAAAGCATCCAAAATCATATAGCTACATGTTCTTATCTGCCAGGGCCTCTTTATCACCAGTGGTACTTATCAACCCAATGAAAATGCATCAAGTAATTTCTACGTGCCTGGCACTGAGCTAGCAGCAGGTTGGGGATAGGATTCAGAGGAAAATCAAACACAAATAATAGCTACCATTTAAATATATTTTGGGTGATTACTATGAGCTACACACTCAACATAGATACATTTTTGGAATATTAATAAAAATCAATACAGAAATTATTTCCATTTTTTAAAAGATTTTATTTATTTATTTGACAGAGAGACATCAGAAGTCGTCAGAGGTAGGCAGAGAGAGAGGGGGAAGCAGGCTCCCTGCTGAGCGGAGAGCCAGTTGTGGGGATCAATCCCAGGACCCTGAGATCATGACCTGACCCGAAGGCAGAGGTTTAATCCACTGAGCCACCCAGGTGCCCCTGAAATTATTTCCATTTTATAGAAATGTGGAAATCGAAACTCTGGAAAGTGAAACAATTTTCCCAAGAGCCTAAAGTCACTCCAGAAGGTATGAGGAATTTGGGCTGAGCTTTTTGATAATCAGCTGCTGTAGAGGGATGGTGTGAAGGAGTAAAGGCACATTGGGAAGAGGAATTGGTAAAACAAAAGCATGGAGGCAGCCAGACCAGGGTGGGTTCTACAAAGATTTGTGTATTATTGTCTTTGGGACCATAATAAGAAAGAACTTTGGACTGGGAAGTGGGCTGGATGGGAAACAAGGCTTAGAATGCCAAACTGTGCCAGTGGGGTTCATTTTAAGCACTTGGGTTATTGCTGTCACCAACCATAATATGGATTAATTATAGGTAGAATTGATAAGGATAATCAGTCAAACAATCCATCAGCAACTTTTTACTGCTTTTGTCCATTATAAGAGCAATGCATGCTCATTATAAATATTTTGGAAAATTCCAAAAAATAGAAAGAAAAACAATTGACCTTTGAATCAGTTCCAAAAGCAACTGCTGTGCACAGTTGGTCCTGTTTGCTTTCAGTCTTTTTTCCCTACCCTTCCAAAAAAACTGGGTTGTTGTGTTTATATGATTATGATTACGCTGTACATTAAATTTGGTACCATTTTCCACTTAATACCATAAAATAGCTTCCTAAATGTTATAGGACTTTCAAAAATGGACACTTTAATGATTATAATCCACTATTTGGATATAACACATAGCTCATATACAAGGCCTTAGGGCTGAGCACGTAGGTGTTTTATGCTTTTGTCGTTGATAAGCAACATTTTAATGAGCATCTTTTTGCTTAAACATTTTCTAACTCTTTAAATGATTTCCATAGGAAGAATTTCCTGGAGTGGTGCTACCAAGTTAGGGGGTCACATGTACTTTTTAGCTTTTCCATCATAAAGCCAACTATATAAATCTTATACTTAGGGTTTGTTTTTTTTTAAGATTTTATTTATTTATTTTTCAGAGACAGAGGGAGAGCGAGCGAGTAAGCACAGGCAGAGTGGCAGGCAGAGGCAGAGGGAGAAGCAGGCTCCCTGCCGAGCAAGGAGCCCAATGTGGGACTCGATCCCAGGACGCTGGGATCATGACCTGAGCCGAAGGCAGCCGCTCAACCAACTGAGCCACCCAGGGGTCCCCTTAGGGTTCTTTTTGACGAGGGTCTTTTTTTTGTCTGTTTGTTTCTTTGTTTTGCTTCTACATATATATGTACATACTTTTTTTTTTCTTCTCTTGTCATATGCTTTTATCAGTCTTTTTTGTTTGTCTGTATTTGTTTGTATACTTCACAAACCTTACCTTGGGGCCCATTTGGGCTGAGCCTTCTCTTTTATCCTTCTTTCTTTTTCCTCTCTCTCTCTCTCTCTCTCTTTCTCCCTTTTTCTGCTTTCTCACCAGGGGGATCTTAAACCAATCATGGATAGAGAGAGTAAGCAAGACCTCTGCCCTTTTGTTCTGTGATTCAAACCTGCAAAATACTCAGTAGTAAGGCAGAAAAGCACCAGGACTACCACTTGGATGCTCTTTGCTCTTCTGTCCCTTCCTGTTTCATCCACTCACCTCTCCCACAGTTTCCAGTCCCACCAGGAATGCAACTTCATTTTAAAGTTTGAGAGAGAGAGCTATGTTCTGCACGGTTTAAGAATCAGACTTTGGGTTTTAATATGGCACTTCACAGGCAGACTCCATCCTTCCCCAGATGTGTGACCCTGGGTAAAGGACTTGAGTGGTTCTCATCTCTTAGGCAGAGATGATGAAATAAGTTATAGGGTTGTTTTGGGCACTAATGGATGTAAAGTACCTATGCAATGCCTAGATAGGATGAAAACTTAAGAAATGGTAATTATTATTCAGATTAGCTACAAGTTTTCACCAGGTCATCTCTGAAGAATAAATAGTTGTACAATTTGCAGATTTTATAAAAATATCCCTGATCTTTTGTTTATTCATTGAAAAAGCCAATTATAATAGTTTCTGCCTTGCAGTTTTATAGGGGAAATAGAATATTATATGGCAAAGTATTTGGCACAGTGTAGCTGCTCAACACATTTCTTTCTCTTTTCTCTATATAAGATTTATATACTACCAGGACAAACACAAGTATACAAAAATACTGGTAGGAGAAAAAGATGGGAGGGTGGTTGTAAATTCTAAGTGTGGGTGAGGAAGGTTATTTTGCTTCTTCCTGGATGTATCTTGATATCTTTTTTAAAGGATACAACTTTCCTAAGATAACAGGGGATTAAAAATTGGTTTACCTATAGGGGTAGCATTGATTGGGGAAAGGGGGTTACCTTGAATTTTAACTCTATATGAATATTAGCAAATAAAAGTAAAGAAAAGAATGATCTAAACTAAACTAATGTGAAATTTAAAAAAATAAAAGAATAAAAAAATAGAGGCTAGATACTGGGTGGCTCAGTTTAGGGATCACATTGACAGAATGAAGATTAGAGGGCCCATCCCCAAATGTTCTAGACCAGGAAGGAGGATGGAACACTAGCACAACACTAGAGAAGAGGAGGGTCACCCTAATAATGGCTGCTATTGAGCTTCCTGCCAGTCTGTCCACTGGGGGCTCCCAGGTAAACTGAACTTGATTGAGACAAATAAAACCCTGTGACATTGTGTGTGTGTGTGTGTGTGTGTGTGTGTGTATAGTAGTGTGGAATACATTCACATTGCACACATGTATTGACACCAAGAAAGGTAGGGCATAATAAGCAGAACTTAATGAATGATAGGCAATGATGTTTTTATTCTTTCTGATGGTGAGATGATGTTTGAAGCATACAACTTAGTTAAGAGTGGGTGTCCTGGAATCAGGGCAACAACAGGATCCATCACTTACCATCTGGGGACTCTAGGACAAGTCACTAAAGGCTCTTGATCTTGTCTCTTCATCTGTAAGTGCAGATATTAAGAGTATCTCTCATAGAGTGCTTTTGGTCATAAGGATTAGATGATAGAGAACCATGTTTACCTTGCATAATTGATCAATCATTGATAGCTTTTATTATTAATAATAATCATGATTGTGTAGTAGCTGTTGAAGGAAGCTTCACACTTCCCTGTCGTTGTTCCTAAAAATCAGGTTAGAAAGGCAGATTCAGGGCCATCAATTCTATTTACATTATGCTTACCATCATTCCAGAAGGTTCTGGGATGCTTTATGGCAACTATACATATGCTTAGAAAAAAATATGTTGAGAAAAATTTTGAATTTTCTTTTCATTTTTAAAAATTGGATTATGAATTATATACATATATATTAGTTTTATTTGTACAATATGATTCAACAATTCTATACATTTCTCCATGCTCATCAAGATAATTGTACTCTTGGGACGCCTGGGTGGCTCAGTTGGTTAATCGGCTGCCTTAGGCTCAGGTCATGATCCCAGTGTCCTGGGATCGAGTCCCACATCAGGCTCCTTGCTCAGCAGGGAGCCTGCTTCTCCCTCTGCCTCTGCCTGCCACTCTGTCTATCTGTGCTCACTCTCTCTGACAAATAAATAAATAAAATCTTTAAAAAAAAAAGATAATTGTACTCTTAATCCCTTTTATCTATTTCCCCTCCCCCCCACCTCCCCACTGGCAACCACCAGTTTGTTTTCTATATTTGAGTGTTTTCATTTGTTTGTCTCTTTCTTTGTTCAGTTGTTTTAGTTATTAAAATATTTTTTGGGGGGTTATAATGTTTATATACTTCTTTTTTATTTGTATTATAAATCTAACCCTTATTTTTTAAAAATTTCTTTTCAGCGTAACAGTATTCATTGGTTTTGCACCACACCCAGTGCTTCATGCAATGCGTGCCCTCCATAATACCCACCACCAGGCTCCCCTAACATCCCACCCCCCGCCCTTCAAAACCCCTCAGGTTGTTTTTCAGAGTCCATAGTCTCTCATGGTTTGCCTCCCCTTCCAATTTCCCTCAACTCCCTTCTCTCCATCTCCCCATGTCCTCCATGTTATTTGTTATGCTCCACAAATAAGTGAAACCATATGATTATTGACTCTCTCTGCTTGACTTATTTCATTCAGCATAATCTCTTCCAGTCCCGTCCATTTTGCTGCAAAAGTTGGGTATTCATCCTTTCTGATGGAGGCATAATACTCCATAGTGTATATGGACCACATCATCCTTATCCATTCGTCCGTTGAAGGGCATCTTGGTTCTTTCCACAGTTTGGCGACCATGGCCATTGTTGCTATAAACATTGGTGTACAGATGCCCTTCTTTTCACTACATCTGTATCTTTGGGGTAATACCCAGTAGCTCAATTGCAGGGTCATAGGGAAGCTCTATTTTTAATTTCTTGAGGAATCTCCACACCGTTCTCCAGAGTGGCTGCACCAACTTGCATTCCCACCAACAGTGTAAGAGGTTCCCCTTTCTCCACATCCTCTCCAACACACGTTGTTTCCTGTCTTGCTAATTTTGGCCATTCTAAATGGTATAAGGTGGCATATCAATGTGGTTTTAAATTGAATCTCCCTGATGGCTAGTGATGACGAACATTTTTTCATGTGTCTGATAGCCATTTGTATGTCTTCATTGGAGAAGTGTCTGTTCATATCTTCTGCCCATTTTATGATATGATTATCTGTTTTGTGTGTGTTGAGTTTGAGAAGTTCTTTATAGATCCTGCATATCAACATTTTGTCTGTACTGTCAATTGCAAATATCTTCTCCCATTCCGTGAGTTGCCTCTTTGTTTTGTTGAATGTCTCCTTTGCTGTGCAGAAGCTTTTGATCTTGAAGAAGCCCCAAAAGTTCATTTTCGCTTTTGTTTCCTTTGCCTTAGGAGACATATCTTGAAAGAAGTTGCTGTGGCTGATATCAATGAGGTTACTGCCTATGTTCTCTAGGATTCTGATGGATTCCTGTCTCATATTGAGGTCTTTTATCCATTTCAAGTTTATCTTTGTGTATGGTGTAAGAGAATGGTCGAGTTTCATTCTTCTACATAAAGCTGAAGAAACTGTCTTTTTTCCATTGTATATTTTTTCCTGCTTTGTCAAAGATTATTTGACCATAGAGTAGAGGGCCCATATCTGGGCTCTCTACTCTGTTCCACTGGTCTGTGTGTCTGTTTTTATGCCACTACCATGCTTTCTTGGTGATCACAGCTTTGTAGTAAAGCTTGAAATCAGGTAACGTGATGCCACCAGTTTTATTTTTGTTTTTCAACATTTCCTTAGCAATTCGGTGTCTCTTCTGATTCCATACAAATTTTAGGATTATTTGCTCCAGCTCTTTGAAAAATACCAGTGGAATTTTGATGGGAATGGCATTAAAAGTATCGATTGCTCTAGGTAGTATAGACATTTTAAGAATGTTTATTCTTCTGATCCAAGAGCATGGAATGCTCTTCCATCTTTTTGTGTCTTCTTTAATTTCTTTCATGAGAGTTCTGTAGTTCCTCGAGTATAGATCCTTTACCTCTTTGGTTAGGTTTATTCCCAGGTATTTTATGGTTCTTGGTGCTAAAGTAAATGGAATCAATTCTCTAATTTCCCTTTCTGTATTTTCATTGTTAGTGTATAAGAAAGCCACTGATTTCTGTACATTGACTTTGTATCCTGCCACGTTATTGAATTGCTGTATGAGGTCTAGTAGTTTGGGGGTGGAGTCTTTTGGGTTTTCCATATAAAGAATCATGTCATCTGCGAAGAGACAGAGTTTGACTTCTTCCTTGCCAATTTGGATACCTTTTATTTCTCTTTGTTGTCTGATTGCTGTTGCTAGGGCTTCTAATACTATGTATAACAATAGTGGTGAGAGTGGGCATCCTTGTCGTGTTCCTGATCTCAACGGGAAGGCTGTGAGCTTCTTCCCATTGAGGATGATATTTGCTGTGGGTCTTTCATAGATAGATTTTATGAAGTTCAGGAATGCTCCCTCTATCCCTATACTTTGAAGAGTTTTAATCAGGAACGGATGCTGGATTCTGTCAAATGCTTTTTCTGCATCAACTGAGAGGACCATGTGTTTCTTCTCTCTTCTCTTATTGATTTGTTCTATCACATTGATTGATTTGCGAATGTTGTACCACCCTTGTAACCCAGGAATGAATCCCACCGGTCATGGTGCATGAACTTTTTTTTTTTTTAATTTTTTAGAAGATTTTATTTATTTGTCAGAGAGCGAGCACAGGCAGACAGAGTGGCAGGCAGAGGGAGAAGCAGGCTCCCCGCCGAGCAAGGAGTCCGATGTGGGACTCGATCCCAGGACGCTGGGATCATGACCTGAGCCGAAGGCAGCCGCTTAACCAACTGAGCCACCCAGGCGTCCCGTGCATGAACTTTTTAATGTGCTGTTGCATCTTGTTTGCTAAGATCTTGTTGAGAATCTTAGCATCCATATTCATCAGTGATATTGGTCTGAAATTTTCCTTTTTGGTGTGGTCTTTGCCTGGTCTGGGGATCAGGGTAATGCTGGCTTCATAAAAAGAGTCTGGAATTTTTCCTTCTGCTTCAATTTTTTGAAACAGCTTCAGGATAATAGTTGTTATTTCTCCTTCGAAAGTTTGGTAGAATTCCCCAGGGAATCCATCAGGTCCTGGGCTCTAGTTTTTTGGGCGTTTTTTGATCACTGCTTCAATCTTGTTACTAGATATCGATCTATTCAGGTTGTCAATTTCTTCCTGGTTCAATTTTGGGAGTTCATAGTTTTCCAGGAATGCATTCATTTATCTAGGTTGCTTAACTTATTGGCATATAACTGTTGTTAATAACTTCTGATGATTGTTTCTACTTCCTTGGTGTTAGTTGTGATCTCTCCCTTTTCATTCATAATTTTATTAATTTGAGCTTTCTCTCTTTTCTTTTGGATTAGTGTGGCCAATGCTTTATCAATCTTATTGATTCTTTCAAAAAACCAGCTTCTAGTTTCATTGATACATCCTACTGTATCTCTAGTTTCTACCTCATTGATCTCTGCTCTAATCTTGATTATTTCCCTTCTTATGTATGGAGTTGGTTTGATTTGTTGTTGATTCTCCAGTTCTTTAAGGTGTAGAGACAGCTGTTGTATTCTGGATTTTTCAATTTTTTTGGAGGGAGGCTTGTATGGCTATGTATTTCCCCCTTAGGACCGCCTTTGCTGTATCCCATAGGTTTTAGACTGAAGTGTCTTCATTCTCATTGGTTTCCATGAATTGTTTAAGTTCTTTTTTGATCTCCTGGTTGATCCAAGCATTTTTTTTTTAAAGATTTTATTTATTTATTTGACAGAGAGAGCACACACAAGTAGACAGAATGGCAGGCAGAGGAAGAGGGAGAAGCAGGTTCCCCATTGAGCAGGGAGCCCGATGTGGGACTCGATCCCAGGACCCAGGGATCATGACCTGAGCTGAAGGCAGAGGCTTAACCAACTGAGCCACCCAGGCGCCCCTGATCCAAGCATTCTTAAGCAAGGTGGTCTCTAGTTTCCAGGTGTTTGAGTTCCTTCCAAACTTTTCCTTGTGATTGAGCTCCAGTTTCAAAGCATTGTGATCTGAATATATGCAGGGAATAATCTCAGTCTTTTGGTATCAGTTGAGTCCTGATTTGTGACCCAGTATGTGGTCTATTCTGGAGAAGGCCTTCTTTTGAGGCCCATTGGCATGAAAGGTGCTTCCCCATCCCTTCACTTTCAGTCTGGGTGTATCCTTAGGTTCAAAATGTGTCTCTTGTAGACAACATATGTATGAGTCCTGTCGTTTTATCCAATCTCCAACCCTGTGTCATTTTATGGGCGCATTTAGGCCATTCACATTGAAAGTGATTATTGATAGATACATTTTTATTGACATCCTGTTTCCTTTGAAGTCCATCTTTCTGTAGATTATCTTTATATTTCTGTTCAATGATATTCTTAGGATTTTTCCTCTTTTATAGAACCCCCCTTAATATTTCCTGTAGTGTCAGCTTGGTGGTCGCATACTCTTTTAAGCCTTGCCGGTCTTGGAAACTCTTTATGTCTCCCTCCATTTTGAATATCAGTCTTGTTGAATAAAGTATTCTTGGCTACATGTTCTTCTCATTCAGTGCCCTGAATATATCTTGCCAGCCCTTTCTGGCTTACCAGGTTTCTGTGGACAGGTCTGACATTATTCTGATGGACCTTCCTCTGTATGTAAGGAGCTTCTTTGTCCTAGCTGCCTTCAAGAGGGCCTGCCTACAATTATAATTCTTCATTCTTGCTGTTGGGTGTCTCGAGGTCTTCCGAGAATCTATAATCTTGGGGAGAAACCGTTCTGCCTCTAGTACATGAGCGTTGGTTCCATTCAAGAGATTGGGAAAATTTTCATGGATAACGTGTTCCACTATATCTTCTAGACTTCTTTCTTTCTCCTCCCCTCCAGGGATTCCAATAATTCTGATGTTGGAATGTTTCATGGCATCATTTATTTCCCTGATTCTGTTTTTGTGGCTTCTAAGATGTTTGTTCCAGGCTTCCTCCTGATCCTTTCTCTCTATCTGTTTGTCCTCCAGATCACTAATTCTATCTTCTGTCTCAGTTACCCTAGCTTTTAGAGAATTTAGATTAGGTTGGAACTCATTGAGAGCATTGTGACCATCATTCCTGGTGGCCTTCAGTTCTGCCCTAACATTGTGAACATCATCCCTGATGGCTTTCAGTTCTGCCCTAATCAATTCCATTTGGTCATCTATGGCTTTTTCCAGCCTAGCTATTGTCTGGATAATTGTTAGCCTGTTTTCCCTTTCCAACATATTGTCTATGTCAGTAGCCATTAGCTCTGTTGCAGAAGGCCCATCCTCCGAATTTTTCTTCTGTTGGGAATTCCTCCTCCTAGTCATTTTGGTGAGAGATGGCTGAATGGATGTAGGTGGATGTATTGACCGTGGTGTAGTCAAGGTGCACCCTGGAATGCTTCTGAGCAATCAGGAGTCCCCACCCAAATGAAAGGAAAAAAGAAAAAAAAAAGAGAGAGAGAGAAAGAGAGACAGGAAAATAGGGGAAGATAAAAGAGAAGGCTCAGCCCAAATGGGCCCCAAGGTAAGATTTATGAAGTATACAAACAAAAACAGACAAACAAAAAGACTGATAATAGTACATGACAAGAGAAAAAAAATGTATATAAAAGCAAAAAAAAAGAAATGAACCTCGTGAAAAAGAACCCCAAGTATAAGATTTATATACTATCAGGACAAACACAAATTCACATTAACATTGGCGGGAGAAAAAGATGAGAGAGTGGTTATAAATTCTCAGTGTGGGCTAGGAAGCTTATTTTGATTCTTCCTTTGTTAAAGGACTCAACTTTCCTAAGATAAAGGGGGATTAAAAATTGGTTTACCTATAGGGGTAGCACTGATTGGGGAAAGGGGATTACCTTGAAGTTTAACTCTATATGAATATTAAAAAATAAAAATACAAAAAAGGAATAAACTAAACTAAACTAAGTTAAAATTTAAAAAAAAATTAAAAAATAGAAAAGCAAAAGAAAAACACGGGTATATGTAACAAAAAGTTCAGGTTAAAAGGTTATTATGAAATTTGATGTACTGGACATCTTATTGTGATGGTAAATAGGTTAAAAAATTGTCTATCTATAAAAAAAGAATGAACCAGGATAGTGGGAATGAATTAAAAATTAAAGTTGTATCTATGAAGTAGTGGTGGTTGTTCTCTTGTCATTTTGTTTGTTTGTTTGTTTGTTTGTTTTTTTCCCGGTTGACTTTCTGGGGGAAGGGCCTGCCACATGGGTTTTCAGGCAGTGTTTCCTGAGTTAAGTCCTCCTGCTCCCCTCAAGTGGTGGACTATGAGGAATCCGGTTTTTCAGGCTTTTGTTCTCTGGAGGTTTTTATGTTTGTTCATTTGTTTTCTCTCCCCTTGGCAGCTCTTGATGGTTTTTGGAGGTTTAGAGGAAAGCAAACTGCACCCAGACCTCCCTCTCAAAGAGAAGCCTCAGTCTGCTCCCCTCTGGGTGCTGTGAAGCACATAAGTTCCCCCTCGGCCTCTGGCAGAGCAAGTTCTGAGTCGCTGTCCCTGGGGACACAGGAACTCCTGCTTGTACCCAAAACCATGACAGCAGCAGCTGTCTGGGCAGCTCCAGACCTCCAGAGAGGTTCCAAGCAGTGATCGCACACTGAGATTTTCCCACTGGCCAGGGCTGGGAGTGCCTGGTCTTGCCGGGTCCGAGAGCGCCGGGCTGGTGCTTTTGCGCACCTCTCTCAGGGGAGGGTATGGGGCACATGCGTCTCAGGCTCTGATAGCGCGGCACAGCACTTACATGGAAGAGTGCAAAAATTCTGTGTTTCTGCCGGCTGGCGATGCTCCCAGCCCCTCACGGGACCCCAGGCGATCTCAGGCACACTGGTGGCTCCAGGACCAAGATCTGGTTTCTCCGCCGCACTCCCTCTGGCTCAGTGCCAGGTTGGCTGTCCTGAGTCCAGGGACTTAGCCCCTGTCCCTACCTGCCCCAATTCCCACAATTTCCCCCCACGATCCTTTTCTCTTTTTGAGTGCTTTCAACCAGACTCCAAGTTAATGCTGGTCCCTAGTCGTAGGGCACTCTTGTATTGGGGTATTACTTTCCAATGGGTTGGCTCTGGTGGCTCCCTCCCCCTTTTGTTTATTTTCTGATATTAGTCTGATGTTCCCACTCTGCTTTACCTGCCCAGTGGTGTCTTCTGCCCCCGTAGAGATCCAGACGTGTATAATCCTAATCTCAGGCTGATTTCATGGGTGATCAGAGTTCTTTTGTAGGTAATCAGCTCAATTTAGGGTACAGGTTGAAAAGGAGCCTCCTCCTACTTCCCCGCCATCTTGTCCTCCTAGTTCTTAAATTCTGCATATGATTGAAGAGCCATGCATTTTTATGTAATACTCCTGAACCTGAAGAACCCTTTGGGTTTGGAGAAAACCAAAAACAAAGATAGGGAAACAAGGCATCTTGAGAAAATTTTAAGGCCAGTATTTTTCTTTGGTGATAAAAGCAGAATGGGAAGGGGAATGAACATTTTTGGAAATTGGAAATGTAAAAAAACTTTATTTATAGTGCCCTTTAGAGATCTAAATTGATTTTATTATTTAGCAAAATAAATCATTTGTCATGTAGCTTGTGTTGTTCATTCATTTTCTTTGGCTGTCTAAAGGCCTGGTTTGGCCTTCTAGTTTTTTTTCATGTGCCTCATCATACTCAAAGCAACAATTGCCTAGGACAAGGTGTTGTTTTTTTTAAATTAACATATAATGAAACCATATGATAATTGACTCTCTCTGCTTGACTTATTTCACTCACCATAATCTCTTTCAGTACCATCCATGATGATACAAAAGTTGCGTATTCATCCTTTCTGATGGAGGCATAATACTCCATAGTGTATATGGACCACATCTTCCTTATCCATTTGTCCATTGCAGGGCATCTTGGTTCTTTCCACAGTTTGGCGACCATGGCCATTGCTGATATAAACACTGGGGTACAGATGGCCCTTCTTTTCACCACATCTGTATCTTTGGGGTAAATACCCAGTAGCACAATTGCAGGGTCATAGGGAAGCTCTATTTTTAATTTCTTGAGGAATCTCCACACCGTTCTTCAGAGTGGCTGCACCAACTTGCATTCCCACCAACAGTGTAAGAGGGTTCCCCTTTCTCCACATCCTCTCCAACAGACGTTGTTTCCTGTCTTGCTAATTTTGGCCATTCTAACTGGTGTGAGATGGTGTCTCAATGTGGTTTTAATTTGAATCTCCCTGATGGCTAGTGATGATGAACATTTTTTCTTGTGTCTGATAGCCATTTGTATGTCTTCACTGGAGAAGTGTCTGTTCATATCTTCTGCCACTTTTTTTAGAGTTTTTAAATAAATTTTATTTACTGAAATCCAATTTAATTAATACATATACTGTATTATTGGTTTCAGAGGTAGAATTTAGTGATTAATCAGTTGCATATAACACCCTGTGCTCATTACATCAAATTCCCTCGTTAAAGCCCATCATCCAGTTAACCCATCTCGCAATGACCTCCTTTCCAGCAACCCTTAATTTATTTCCTACAGTTAATGGTCACTTATGGTTTGCCCCCCTCTCTTATTTTATTTTCCCTTCTCTTCCCCTATGTTCATGTGTTTTGTTTCTTAATTTCCACATATGAGTGAAATCATATGGTATTTCACTTTCTCTGACTGACTTATTTCATCTAGCATAAAACCTCTGCTTCCATCCAAGTGGTTGCTAATGGCATGATGTCATTCTTTTTTTTTTTTTTCTTTTCAGCGTAACAGAATTCATAGTTTTTGCACCACACCCAGTGCTCCATGCAATGCATGCCCTCCATAATACCCACCACCTGGCTCCCCCAACCTCCCACCCCCTGCCCCTTCAAAACCCTCAGGTTGTTTTGCAGAGAGAATCAATTATCATATGGTTTCACTTATTTGCAGAGCATAACAAATAACACGGAGGACATGGGGAGATGGAGAGGAGAAGGGAGTTGAGGGAAATTGGACAGGACAATGACCATGAGAGACTATGGACTCTTCTGCCATTTTTTGATATGATTATCTGTTTTGTTTGTGTTGAGTTTGAGAAGTTCTTTATAGATCCTGCATATCAACCTCTTGTCTTACTGTCATTTGCAAATATCTTCTCCCATTCCGTGGGTTGCCTCTTTGTTTTGTTGACTGTTTCCTTTGCTGTGCAGAAGCTTTTGATCTTGATGAAGTCCCAAAAGTTCATTTTTGCTTTTGTTTCCTTTGCCTTTGGAGACATATTTTGAAAAAAGTTGCTGTGGCTGATATCAAAGAGGTTACTGCCTATGTTCTCCTCTAGGATTCTGATGGATTCCTGTCTCACGTTGAGGTCTTTTATCCAATTTGAGTTTAGCTTTGTGTATGGTGTAAGAGAATGGTCGAGTTTCATTCTTCTACATATAGCTGTCCAATTTTCCCAGCACCATTTATTAAAGAAACTGTCTTTTTACCACTGTATATTTTTTCTTGCTTTGTCAAAGATTATTTGACCACAGAGTTGAGGGTACATATCTGGGCTCTCTACTCTGTTCCACTGGTCTGTGTCTGTTTTTATACCACTACCATGCTTTCTTGGTGATCACAGCTTTGTAGTAAATCTTGAAATCAAGTAATGTGATGCCACCAGTTTTATTTTTGTTTTTCAACATTTCCTCAGTGATTCGGGGTCTCTTCTGATTCAATACAAGTTTTAGGATTATTTGCTCCAGCTCCTTAAAAAATACCGGTGGAATTTTGATCAGAATGTCATTAAATCTATAGATTGTTCTAGGCAGTGTAGACATTTTAACAATGTTTATTCTACCTATCCAAGAGCATGGAATGGTCTTCTATCTTTTTGTGTCTTCTTCAATTTCTTTCATGAGTGTTCTGTAGTTCCTCAAATACAGATCCTTTACCTCTTTAGTTAGGTTTATTCCCAGGTATCTTATGGTTCTTGGTGCTATAGTAAATGGAATCAATTCTCTATTTTCCCTTTCTGTATTTTCATTGTCAGTGTATAAGAAAGCTACTGATTTCTGTACATTGACACGGAGGACGTGGGGAGATGGAGAGGAGAAGGGAGTTGAGGGAAATTGGAGGGGGAGATAAACCATGAGACACTATGTACTCTGAAAAACAACCTGAGGGTTTTGAAGGGGCGGGGGGTGGGAGGTTGGGGGAGCCAGGTCGTGGGTATTATGGAAGGCATGCATTGAATGGAGCACTGGTGTGGTGCAAAAACAATGAATTCTGTTACCCTGAGAAGAAATTAAAAAAAAAAAAGTGAAAAAAAAGTTCATTGGCCAAAATAAGATAAGGTAAGATAAAATGAAATAAATAAACTATTGGCTGTAAAAAATAAATTAACATATAATGTATTATTTGTTTCAGGGGTACAGGTCTGTGAATCATCAGTCTTTCACAATTCATAACACTCACCATAGCACATACCCTCCCCATTCAGGACAAGTTTTAATAGTGATGGCAGAAGTGTAAGATTAGCTGAAAAATGTAATGCCTTTTAATATCTTGGCTCAGAATTAATACAGTGATAATTTTTCTCATAACTGATTGGCCAAAACCAATCATACAGCAAAACTTCAAACCAGCGGTAGTGGAGAAGTACATTCTACCTTGTGGGGAGGGTGTATTGACTAAATAAAAGCAATTTGGTGGAAAAAATCAGCTGGAGAACTTGATATGTTTCCTTTGGTATTTGGGGGACATAAAGATTATCACCTGATCTATACTTAAAACCATTTATAGAAGGCTCTATTGAAAAGAGACTGTAGTTCTGGAATTTGGTGGGTCTACATTTTATGCATGTTCTCTGTGTCCTGAAATGGACTTCATGGAAGGGGGGGGTAGCTGTGGGCTACCTTGAAAGAGGTATCAGAGTAGAGAACTACATGGACAGAGGAAGTGACCAAAAAGAGATAAAGTGTAAGTGGAGAGGAATCCATGCACTGAAGGAGAGTAATGCATGGCTGGCTAGTGAAGATATTTGGGTGCTAGGAATTAGTTCGTGTGTGTGTGTGTGTGTGTGTGTGTGTGTTATGTTAGTCACCATACAATACATTATTAGTTTTTGATGTAATGTTCCAAGATTCATTGTTTATGTATAACACCCAGTGCTCCATGTTCTTTTTTCTCTATCAGATAGGGTTTAATCAGAGAAGCAGAACCATTATGGGTGATAGAGAATAAGGGGTTAGACCTGCTTCCATTGTGGGAGCTGGTGTAGAAGTCATAAAAGGCTGGCACTCTGCATCTGGCACTGGGCCTGAAGTCTCTATAGGTCTGCCTAGCTAGCAGTTCAGAGGAGAAATGGGCAGGAAGTGGGGAGAACCAGAAAACACTGGAATAGATTAACATGGACTGGATCCCACAAGAATAAACTGGAACAGTTGTGTATCTCTCACCACATTTAACCATGATAAGTTGGTGACATGCAGGGGCAGCTGGTGCCCTTTACCATAGATCTATGCATGCTCCTGACTCCAGACTTGGAATAGCTGAAAGAAGAAATCTAGCAGGGGCTAGAGGAACTGCAGGCTTTTGCTCTGCTCCACACCTACAAGGGGAGCTGGAGGATCAGTGACCATGGGCACAAGCTATCACAATCCCTGGTGCCCTAGGCCAAACTTCAAGGTACAAAAAATGGTCACTGCTTCACTACAGCTTTTTGCATTTCATGTACACTTCTCTTATATTCTCCCCACCCTACAACCTCACAGATATGGAATCCTGGGAATTAACTTCTCACATAACAAAGCCACCATACCCTCTAGTGTTTTTATTGTCTTTTAAACATTTTATTTTTTGACTCTTCATACATTTTGTTATTTGGTCATCATGAAAGAGTATGCTTATGGCCACCGGTAGTAAATAGATTAAGTTACTTTTTTACAACTTCACATATATTGGGTGTTATATTAGATTTTTTCATTTTCATTTTTTTATTTGTGTATTGTCAATACACAATGTTATTTTACCTTCAGGAGTACAAATAGTGATTCCACAATGTACAGAAATTCTGGCCTTGTCACCACTGTGTCTTTCCTCACCCAGATTCCCCAGCTGGCTACTGGTGCGAGCTGTGGGAGGAGAGAGATTAAAAATAGGATGCGAGATGGTGTGAGGCAAGACCAGGCTTTGTTCTATGCAAAAGTAAATAGAAAAATGATGGAAACTGCATGAGGTTTCATGCAGGTGCTGGGAAGGAAGGGTCATAGGATCAGGGAGAAAAGCAGGTAAGTATTAAAAATAAATTTTATGGGGCACCTGGGTGGCTAAGTGGGTTAAAGCCTCTGCTTTCGGCTCGGGTCATGATCCCAGAGTCCTGGGATTGAGCCCCACATTGGGCTCTCTGCTCCGCGGAGAGCCTGCTTCCTCCTCTCTCCCTGCCTGCCTCTCTTGCCTACTTGTAATCTCTGTCTGTCAAATAAATAAATAAAATCTTTTAAAAAAATTTATTTTCAGCTAACATTTTATTTCCAAGAGATATGGGAAAAATAATTTAATATCAATATACAGTTAAGGAAAAGATGAAAGATATAGTTAATAACCCAAAGGAAAGAATGCTACATCCTAGAGAATTATGCAGGGTAATGTGAAAAAATAAAGTTGCTTTTGGCTGTTTTATTCTGTCCTGATTAAAAAAAAAGTATATTTTTGGTGTGCATGTATATATGTGTGTGTGCATATGTATGTATATATATATATGTATGTATGTGTGTTTGTATATGTATGAGTGAACATGTAGGTGAGCATGTGTATACACATGCACATATATAGTGCATGAATGCATGTTCATGTATGTATGAGCATCTGTGTATATACATGTATGCATGCATGTATGAATGAATGTGTATGTGCATGTATTGTGTGTGCATGTATGTGTCTATGTGTATATGTATTGTGTATGCATGTATTATGTGTACGTGTGCAAGTGTATATGTGTGACCATGTATATATGCACATGTATCTATACATGTGTATAGGTGTGTATGTATATGTATGTGTGTATGTTGTATACTCGTGATGTATATATGTATGTGTATGTGTATATATGTGTATACATGTGTGTATGTGTATACATATGTGTATACACACATACAGGTATTGTGTGTGCATGTGTGTATGTGTGCTTGTGTGTACATGTGCATGTGTGTTTTAAGTTTACAAAGACATGTTAACATGCTGGGTTACAAACATCAAAGGATTTTCCCCTAGTCACTGTATTCCCAGTCACAATTCCCAATGATGTGGTGTTAAATCTCTTACCTAACAGGTAGCAGATTCCAAAATTTCCTATTCTTTGTGGTTGTAACAAGACTTTCCAGCATAAAAGGCCAATCTCATCTTCTCTTCTCCCTCCACTGGTATCAGGGCTTGAGACTTGAGGCATGTTGAGTAGGAGGGACCTAGCCTGCTCTTTACTCTTCCTCCTCCTTCCCTTATCTGGGGGCAGTCTCTTCACTCTCTCTGGGAGGCGACAGGTCCTCTGGTGTGTTTGGGAGGTGTAGAAAGAGGGCAAGGACAGTGCTGGTTATTAACTGCTGCTGATGTTCATTCCATCAGCAGTCGTGATGTCTTGTTTCACACTGATAGGATCTCAGGGCCCTGTCCATGGCAGATTCACCTCTCTGTAGCTCTCTCGTGGTGGGCATATTGTCAGTTTTCTGAGGTTCCTCTCCAGACACCTTTAAGCTGCAGAGATCAAACTCCAGCTGACAATTTCTGACTCTCTCTCAGATACTCCCTTTGTTGTTCACACACAACCTCCCTCCTGCTTCTCATCTCCTCTTCCTTGGCAACTTAGTCTCTTCTGTGGTTGCCAAAAAGATGGGCCAAGTCTATCTTCTACAGTGTCCACTTGACCTCCTGAAAGTTAGGTGCGTCTTTCTCAGGACAACCGAAGGGCCAGGTTGCTTTATGGATGTACCCCCTGCTTTTTTTTTTTTCTCTCTCTCTCTCAATCCTCTATTTTCTTACCTAAGCAGGAACCAAATAAATCAGCAAGACTGCTGTCTACTCAGGTGACCAATTGGTGTCAGTATTCTCTTCTTGCCAGTGTTCCATATATTTAGGACTTATTTTCTTGAAAAGCCCCTTCCAGATCTCATAGAATCTCTGTTTAGATCTTGATATGCTTTAGCCCAGCATTTCTACTCAATAGTCAGAGGCTGCCTCTTTCTCTCCTCTTTGTTCTTCTTTCATAGATGGATAGGCAGGTTGTTGTGATGCTAGGTGATGGTTGAAGGTAACCATGCAAGTTTAGCCACTTTTTGGCAAGGCTTGAGAGAGGCATTTGGCTCTATTTAAAGTGTGTGGCACTTGATGCTTCTTTGTTCACACTTTATCTGGTGATTCTGTAGTATAGGAAAAGTCCCACTTCTTTTTTGTACATTTACAATACACACAGACACAGACAGATACCTGCAGACACATACAAATACCTGTATCTTGCAGGTAAGAGATTGAGAGAGAACAACAGGTTCTCCACTAAAATGTTGACAGTGGCTCTCATTCAATGGTGGTAAGATTAGAAATTGTTTTTGTTTCATCTCTGCCTTATTGCTTGCTTCATGTTTTTTTTCCCCCAATGAAAGTATATCACTCTTGAAATAAGATGAGTACAATAAACATGATTTTAAAAATATTTCTGAGCTGCAACACCATTCAGCAGAGGGACCAGATGTGAGGGGCAGGGGCCTGGGCTTTCTGACCTCCCAGGACTCTCTGCAGGCTGATGATTTTATGAAACATCAGCTGTTCTGAATTCCTACAGCACCTGCCACAACAAAAGGAGGCCCTTTGCTGAGCATACTAATGCAGTTGTACATGCCTTTATAGAACAAAGAAAGCAACATGAAGAGGTCATTAAGCCTCCCTTGGACAGCATCCATCCCACCCTAGTCTGAGCCCTCTGAGGGAGTTAGCAGTCCACCTGCAATGGAAGATGGCTATGTCCAGAGTGGGTTCCTGCCACCTCCCTTTTGTCCTCTCTGGTGGTCTCCTCCCTCCTTTTTCTAGTTCCTTGCCTCCCATTTGGCTCACACCTCAGCCCCTGCCTTGTTCTAAGAATGATTTAGCATCTGCTTCTCTGATGATGCCTCTGCATTCTCTCATGGACTCAACTCTGCCCCACACATCACGGCTGTGCCGAAGGGATAGGTCTGCTTTCCAGCAGCAAATGCTGCAATGAACAGGCTTCCTCTCAATCCTTTTAGTTTCTCTCTATCCACATTCTCACACTCTCTGCTGGTTTTTTGACCAGTGTTAAAAATTAGCTATCCTCCACTCAGCTTCTCTGAGAGTAAGAATATTGATGTCCATTTTTTACATTATGCCATCTTTTCAAAGACGAGGTGATTTCTGTCCAGTCTTTCCATATGGGGTATGTCCCTCTCCCCAGTTCTTCATTTACTGTGTTCCAAGGGGAGAGGAATGACCAGTGTGATCGATCCCAGATTAACACTCACTGTAATGTTTTTACTGGTAGATGGGGTGCCTTAAAGAGAGGGTTCTGATTTCCCCTCTTTCTTGTGTTTGGGCATAGGAGGTTCTCTTCACCTTTTTCTCTAATGTGGTAAGCCCCCCTATTGAGGACTGTATCTTCCTTCCCCAAGGCAGGTTGATGCCCACCAACCTCCCCTTGACCAGTGGAGTGAAACAGGCTTGTCAGGTCTGTCATTCTTACCTATGTAGTTGGCTGGTTAAAAGCACCAAAAGTCTTGTGAATATAGATATATTCACAAGAGAGAGAATATAGATATATTCACAAGATATATATTGTGAATATATATATATATATTTTATATATCTCTCTATATTATATATATATATGTATATATATACATATATATATAATTTTTTCCCCGTTAGTATCCCTGAACATGGTCCTCTTACATATTTAAACCTAAGCCATTATCTTGAATCCAGCTTTCACTAGGGTTTTGCAACAAAACTTTGATGAGCCTGGAAACCTCTGGATCAGGTGGTAGGTTTCCATTTGTCTGTTCCTCTTTGGGTGTCATTGTTAAATGGAGATTAAAGGGGAGGCTAAATTTAGCTTGCAGAGGTGAGGATTGAATAGACAGTCCACTTGTGGGGGACAGTTTCCTCTCACAGCTCAACTTTGGAATAGACTGCCATGTTTTTTCCTGGTCACACTCTTCCACTGTTCACATTTTCAGGGTACTCTTGTTGGTATGCAATGCTTTTGCATTAATGTGAATGGTATTCTCATACTTTCTCTCTGATTAAGAACCAGCCTCCTTCCCAACCAACAATAGGAAATTACACAAAGAATTATTGGTGCTTGTGTGGGCAAGCAAATTACATCATGCATTATGTTGACTCCAACTGGCCCAAGGAGAAACTGAATCTATGGCCTCATTTGCAGTCACTATGACTAACAAAGCCTGGGATATTCTTGTGGGAGCCAGCAGAAATTACACAAAACAGCACATTTCACAAGCTGCCCCCAACCCTTGTCCCCAATGGAAAATGATCCAAGATGTTGTTGCGTGAACTTGGATTCTTCCTTTGCAATATCTGATAAGATGGGAAAGGGCAGAAGATCATGGTCTTTTGCTTTAAGAAAGTGGAAATTCCTTACCAAGGTGGGTATCATGGTTTTGTGAAGGAGACTCAGTGGGTTCCAGGGTGGCAAACATGGTACAGTGGTTAGAAACATGGGCTCTGATTGAGACAAACTAGATTTGAAACCTGACTCAATTGCTTACTAATCCTAAAACCATGGACAAGTGCCTTAATCTCCCTTAGTATTTACTTTTCACCCCCCACCCCTAGTGGTAAAATGAGAGATAATTTTAACTCATTCATGGAGTAGGTGTAAGGATTCAATGAGGTAATATCTGCAAAGTCCTTTAGCTACTCTAGGGCCTGGGATGTGGTAAGCCCTCAATATATTGTAGCTAAAATTCTGTCTTGTTGTTTTTTTATGAACATATCCTGTCTCTTATGGTGGTGGATTAAGATGGGTCCAGAAAGAACTAGTGGGAGTAAGGGCAGGGGATCAGAGGCAGGAGACAACCCTAGGTGGGGCCCTGGTGAAGCGATTAGGGATACAGGTGGGAGGATACTCAGGACACACTGCACTATTTTCGGACACACACATGATTTCTCCCTAAATTCACTGGGAATCTTGTTCAGGAGCTCGGTGGGAATGTGCCTGGGTAATACTGGAAAGGACAGTAGACTTCACTTAGGAGGCTGGTTCCAGTCACAGCTCTTCACTAATTTGCTGGGTATCTGTGGCAAATCGCAATGGTGGCTTCAGTTCTTCACCTCCTTAGCCTTGTCCTTTGCTCTGTGACCATCCAGATCCTCCCACTAAAGATGGAAACTTTTATGCCTTGAATCTGGGCTGGCCTCGTGACTAGTTTCAGCTAATAGAATCCATAGGAAGTAATGGTTTCCTAGTCCTAAGCCTAAACCTCAAGAGACCTGTGTGTTTCTACCTATTCTCTGTTCTTTTGCTGCAGCCACAAGGAAATGTTGTGTAGCTTATTGGAGAGTGAGAGACACATGGAGCACAGCTAAGACACCCCAATTGTTCCAACAGAGGCTGACCTGGTCAGTGGGCAGCCAGCCATGACATCCTTGAGAGCCAAACAAAATATATGCTGATTGAGTGAGGTTTTGTGTGGTTCTTCTAATGTAACCTTGCTGTGAAAAGAGATAATTAAAAGGGATCTTGACAGTGTAACTTCATTTCATTCCTCATCTTGGATTCACTCATTCAGTCAACAGATATGGAATATCTACCATGTGTCAATTCTGTGTTAAGCATTTTTGGGGAGATAGAGTTGGTGGTAGCATCATTTTTCCCAGGAGGATATTGGTGGAACAAGATAATGTTATTAGAGCAGGGATTCTGTCTACTTTATTTACCTGTATATTCCCATCCCTTAGAAGGGCAAACTGTCCCTTAGAAGATGTTTGATTAATATACACATTTTTGTCTTACGCAGGAATGTGAGTGTTAGCGTGTGTACCAGATAACTAATTAAATATTTCATAAAAGTGCATAGGCCCATTTCTTTTGCCCTTCTTACTCAGAATGACTATTCCCCATTTTTTCCTCCAGTCATTTTGTTTCTTTTATTTCCCCCTCTTCCTACGATGTCAGCAGCAGAACCGCAGTGTGCTATAAACTTACCTCCATAATAGAACGTAGATGCATAAATCAAAACAGCTTCTAACGGGTTGTCTGCAGTAATAAATGCTAGGGAGGCAGCCCAACTGGCAGTGTAAGAAAGATTATACAAACCACTGCTTGGAGAAAACACGGCATCATGAATAAACTCAGCCTTAAATTATTTATATATTTTAGATGTTATTTTCTCTCCTCTATCCCACAAGGCCTGCAAATGATTATCACTGAGAGCTGAGAGTGCCTGAATTTGGCTATAAAGGAAGAGCAGTCACAGTTTGTCTTGGTCCACGTTTCAGGATGAGGATTGCATTGTGCTCCATAGGGAGCCAGCGGGACCCGGGGGGCTGGGTAGTGGGAAGACACCGTTTAGCAGTCAAGGCAGGACACTTCTAATCCCAGCAAGTTGTGTCCACAGGGGCTCCTGGGCCTTGCAAACCATGTAGTCAGAGGCAGGCAGCTGGAGGAAGAGCCTCAGGGATGGCCTGGCCTGGCTAATCATTGAGACTCTGAAGCAGTCTTCAACTCCTGCTGCCTCCTGGAGCCCCTAGGGGAGATTAGGAAAAAACAAAAAATGAAAAAACAAAAAAGCATTCATGCTGGGGCCTCAGTTTTGATCAGTTCACTCAGAATTTCTGGAGATGGGGCTGGGCATCAAGATTTTTAAAGTTACTGAGGTGATGCCAGTGGCAGCCAGGGCTGAGAACCATTGCTTCAAACACTTCATTCATTAGGACACATCCTAAGCACCTGTTGTAAGTCAGGCACTCAGTAAAGGGCTGGCGGTAGACTGATGATGAGACAGGCTTCGTCCTTGCCTTCAGTGGGAGGATCCTACAGGTAAATACACAACTGCGATTTGGGGCTGTGTAGGGCTGTGAGAGTACTAAAGCATAGATAATAATAATAATTAATAATAATAATAGTGCTATTATTTATTGCCAGGATAATGTTTTAGTCCTTCCTAAAACTCATGTACTACAGTAAATAATTTACATGAAGTATCTTGAATTTTCATCCCACCCCCCTTGATAGGCACAGTTACCATCTTTGTTTTTACAAATGAAGAAACTGAGATCCCAAAACTTGTAATTTGTCCACAGTTACACAATCCATACTAGTGGAACATATGGGGAAAGGGGCTGCCCCGCCCAGCCCTGGGAATCAGGATGATACCTCTATGTTTTCTATTCCTTTGAGTGTATCTGGGAGCTGCAGAGATTAGAGAGATCAGTGAGTCTCAGAATGGATGTGGATGCTGTGGAAGGAAATTCATCCTTTCTGGTATAAGGCAGGAGCTTGTACATACACACACACACACACACACACACACACACACACACACACACACACCTTTTTGGTTTGTTTTGTTTCCAGCTGGCTTTGCTGTGAAATCTGATTATAAAACATTTCTGAGTAGGGAAAGAAGCATGTTTTGGGTCTAAAGGAGTTTCAAGTAGTCCCATAATGTCTACTTGAACCCATTTCTCTACCAAGCCACTGAAGACCCTAAATGCTTTCTTAATGACTTCAGTGTCTTCATGGCTTTCCCTACCGGTGATGGGCCTCCCACCCTCACCCTAACACCTACCTTTCAGGAAGAGAACAGGCCTATCTCTGAACCTCAGTATTGGTCTCTCATGAGCCATTTGGGGATCATTGGAAACCAAATGGAGGCTCATGCTTTTCCTCATTGCAGGATTGGTTGGTCCTGATTGGTCAGAGAGTGCACAGTTGAGATACCAGTGGACCTGGATAAGGTCAGAAGGATAATCAATTGGTGTTGAGTTTAATGAACATAGGAACATGTGAATGAAGGCATGCATATAGAGTTGCTCTTCATTTGACTGTAGTCTACTCTTGTAAACCCAAATGTGCTCTTTCAAACACATTCTAAGAATTTCATAAAAATATCTTGATGGGAAAATGTAGAACAAAATCCAGGGCTTAGCACTAGTAATATTAATGTTTCTCTCATAAGCATTGCCTGTGAACACAAGCATTCACACACACATACACAATATTACATATGTACACAAACACAAACACACATAATATTACATGTGGAAACAACTAGGAGATATTGCCTTTATTTTACAAGTAAGCAAATAAGCACAGTGACTGTTGATGACACAAGCCCATGCATAGCTATACCTGGTATGATAATCCAGTTGTCCCTATTTCCCACTGAAGGCTCTTCACTTGACCCCACTGGGATCAGATTTCACTGCAGTCCCAATATTCAAGGGAAATCCCACCCAATATCACCAAATACACTTTCACCTGAAGTTGTTTAACAAGGTCACCTGATTGTGATGTGATTCACTCTATGAGCACCTTGGTCAACCCAGACCACATCTCAAAGATTTAATGCCCCATTTCCTCCCGTAAGCAAGTTCTGTGCCTATGGTAGGTGAGAAGAATTTCTCACAGACAAATTATAACCCTTCTATTTGTTTGGAATTAGTAATTTTCAAAAGTTCTTAACAATGATTGCCTCATGCAATCCTTCCAAGTGTCCTTGCAGTATAGAAATGTTGTCATTACTGCCTCTTTTTAGGTAAGTTGAGTAAGATTCAGGAGTGGTCTGGCCCAAGATTCTTCTGGGACCTTGATGTCGCCATCATGGTTACAGAACATGTACACTGTTGGTGACCTCTAATGAACCTCTCATTCTCAAAAAATGTCTTCATCAGGTCTATTTGCATTTCCTCCAGAGGGGCTCCTACTACTAACCTCAGGTTGGCCTCCTTTTTGAGTCACTGGGTTGACTCCCATTTTCTAGACCTTAGAGATCCAAATACTTGTATGTGCGTGTGTGTGTGCATGTGTATCTTTAAATTTCCATGATAGCATCTCAGGATATTTGGACCTGCTACCACCTGACCCCCTCCTGCTAGTATCTGAAGTACCCTCTCCCTAATTGATAGAAATTTAGCTTTTGGATTGTTTTAAAGCAGCTTTGCAAAAGCAGCTGTTCCTATATTCTGACCCATTTTTCCTTTTTTCTTTTCATTCTAATTCCTTCATCTTCTAACATCACCAAGGTTTAGTCAAGATAATATAAAACATTTATTTATAGTCTGGCCCAGTCTGTTCTCTTAAAGTCTCGTATTGCCTAAAAAACCTAAATGATGCAATGAGAGAAAATCTTGTTTCTGAATGGTGATCTGAGCTTCACTGCTAACATGCCTGGTTGATGAACTTACCAAGGACAGCCTGTGGAGAACCCATAGGTCAGGGAGAACTGCTCCTTCAGAACTCCTCACTGCAGTCAAAACAGAAACTCCAACTCCTAGAATCAGGATGGGTAGGGGCAGCCATCCGACTCGACGGGATGAGTTCCAAGAGAGCTAATCAGAGGGAATTTTGGGGGTTGGGCCAAATGGGGGCTTTCCAGGAGCTCTTTTGGGAAGAAAACATAGCAGTCTGTCAAGAGAGTCAGCAAATATAGAGACCCAAGGTCAATGCTGACAGAAGAGATTGCAAGGAGTCAGGCTGATTAATAGTAACTATCCTAGAACTAGGTAGGTTTGAACAATGCTGTGTTCAAACTGACTTAAATAGAGAAGATTTTTAAACATGTTGTCTTGGGCAGTATAGCTGGCTTGACTGAAGCCCAGTCACTGCATGAATTTTTTTTTACAGAAGATTTAACCCTGAATTAATGTTAACTGATAAAGAAAATTCAGATGAAAGATTCTCCTTCATGTCTTTACAGGCTTGGTAGGAAGAGGATGGACCAGGAGACATTGGAGGCTTCAGATTCCTCCAACTGGAGGACCCTGTCCATCTCTAGCACTTCCATCCCAATTTTTTCAGAGAACCTCCAAGATGCCCATCCTAGTGCCAGTATTATGAATTTGAAGACAAAAAGGGGCTGTTCTTCTCCTGGGGAGCTCCCAGTCTAAAAAAATGGGGTCTTTAGAAGGAAGGACTCTGAGAAGAATCCCCTTTTGCTGGGAAAGAGGGTGTTGAAACCCTCTGTTACTTCCATGTGATAATTTTCCCTTCTCCTGGGAAACATATGAGATTAACACACCATGACGATTGTTTATTGTCCTTAAGCAGTGGATAAGCAATTTCTGCAACTGGGTCAGAGAGTATGTAATGTCTGTAATGTGCTGTATTGTTGGGAATACATCTTCTTTTTCAAAATATATTTTTACAAATAGATTAGGGAAAAGCTGCTGCCCAGTGTCCCACATGAGGGAATTGAAGTGTGTCTATAATTTCTGTTCCTGTTCTCCTCTCCTCTTGCTTAGAACAGAAGCCCTGTGGGAACTACAGAGCTTTAGCTGACATTACCAGCAACTCCTCCATGGTATGTCCTTGAATTCTAAGCCCCAAACTATTTGCATGATTGGAACACCTTATCTTCAGGTAGAGAACTGGAAGCAGTAAAAATAACAACTGGACATTGTTTGGCTTTTTTGGGGGGAATAAGAGATGTAGTACTCTCTCTTTGGGGCCCTGAAAATTTCATTTCACTGGATTGAAAAAAGAGTAAAGTGCTGTATTAGTTTGCTAGGGCTGCCAAATCAAATTACCATACACTGGATGACTTAAAACAACAGAAATGTTGTTTTCACAGTAATGGAGTCCACAAGAGGTGTCAGCAGGGCCAGTCTCCCTGAGAAGACTCCAGGGAAGGATCATTCCATTCATCTCTCCTAACTTCTTATGATTGCCAGAAATACATGGTGTCCTTGGCTTTTGGGTGTATCACTTCCGTCTTTGCCTCTGTCATCATGTGGTGTTCCATCCTATGCCACTGTCTGTTTGTGTCTAAATTTTCCTCTTTTTATAAGGACACCTGTCGCTGGATTATGGGTAACCTGAATCCAATATGACTTTATCTAAACTTTGAATACATCTACAAAGACCCTACTTCCAAATGAGGTCGCATTCATAGGCACTGTGAATTAGAAATAGAATGTATTTCTTTTGGGGGGGACATAATTCTACCCACAACAAGTGCACTGTACACTAGTTAGGGGAAGCAGCCACAGGACAGCTGTTAGGTGTGTGCTCATTGAACATTATTCCAAAAATGTATTTACCCAGTACCAATATTTCCCTTGCATGCGCTGGGCACAGGAGCAGGAAATGTAGTCAGTGGTTCTGCAGACACAAACATGCTTTATGTAGTGGCTGGCTTTTTGTTTGCCTGAGGCAAGCAGCCTTTGTGCACTTCCAGGGCTTGGCACTAGGCAGGTGATCACCTTGGGTGCCTCTTACTGGTCAATGTTTGGTGCCAGAGGAAGCACTTTTCTTTCTTCGTTCATGTCTCTAGAGGCCAGGTAGGGCCCCAGAGCCTACAGCCTGGGGGTTAGATGGCTGGCCCCTCTGTTGCTTTCCACTTTTCTGCTGAGACAGAGCAGGATCCAAGGGCCAAAGTGACCTGCCTGCCTGTTGGAGAGAGAAGTTGTCTCTGTGTCTGCTCACTTGGAGGGAATTGTTGAAATTGACACTTTGGCCCTGGTTCACTTTTCCAGGAGGAGAATATGCTGGTTTGAATTCATTCCTGTAAGGCTTTTGGCTTGCACAGATGACTGTGATATTGCCCCTACCCACCACCTGCAGGTCTATAAAGTCAAGGGAAAGAACCTGTGCGTTGGTCACATTATATCAACCTCTAGAGGGAGCTCGAGGCCTTTTTCTATCTCCACAACTACTGCCCAAAGAGGATGCTCTGATAGATTAAGGATTGATTGACAAATACATGAAAGCTATAGGCTAGGTGGGTGGGAATATTTAGTAGGAAGGAAAAAGGAAAGGTCAGATTTTTTTTTTTTTTTTTTTTTAGGGGGGATAAGGAGAGGGGAAAGCTACTGATTTACTCTTTATGAGCCCAGTGGGGACAAAAAAAGCTGAGGGCTCTTTCCAGTTTGGTGGGTGGTCTCTAAAAACCTATGGGCAGCATATTGCCCATGAGAGAAGAGTATGGGCAGGATAGCTGAGGCCATTTCCCTTCTAGGTTGGTGCTGATGACAGAAAAGGATTTTTTGCTCTGATTTTTTTTTCTTTTCCTCCCTTTAAGTGGGAAGATCTGAGGACCAGTGCTCTTCAACTAAAGTGATTAAGGGGGCCATTGAAGCTCAGATTTGGGTCCAGTGTAAGAGAACGTAGGGCCAAAGTCCAAATTACTACTAAGTTAATAGTACTAATGAGAATCCATTGGGCCCAGTTGCCCCTGTGTCACAAATCCTTCCAGAAGTTGAAGGAGTTGGTTGGGATTCAGGGTTCTGGCTCCCACCTGCTCATTTAAGACAGAAAACAGAAAGTTTGGACTGCAGAAAAGGGGATAACTCATTCTTCCACAAAGATCACTGTAACAGGTGCATGATATTGGATAAGTTAGTTAGCCTCATGGAAACCCAGTTAACTGTAAAATGAGGATAATACCTGATTAAGGACTGTTTTGACATTTATAGTCAAATATTGTCATCAATATAAAAACAATTAGCATAGTGTATACAGCACATAGTAAGTGTTCAACATTTGGTAGCTACTATGACATATGCAGTTCTGGCTATGAAATGATAATGGCTACCACTAATGAACACTAGGAAACAGGCAGTGCTAAATGTTTGTGTTAATCTCATTCAACTACATCAGCAGCTCCACTAGGTATGATGTGATCACCCCCACTCTCCCAATGATGAAATCAAAGCTTAGAGAGGTTAAGAAACTTGCCCAGGGTCACACAGCTAGCAACTGTCAGTGCTAGGATTTGAATGCAGATGATCTTGAATCAGTGAATAGCAAATCCTAAACCCTTGTGATTCTGCTCTACATGATATTGCATTAAGAGCAGATCTGGGTGGGGGACAGCCAGCCTCAGCTTCTCACAGAGATTTGTGCTGCTGAAGTAGGCACTAGCTGTGAAATAACCTTCTCCTCCTTGAATTTGAGGAAGCTGATGTATCTGAGTGCCACTTTTTAATCAAGGAGACCATCCATCTCCTGTTGTCATTTGATTTTTTTTGAACAACAGCCACAAATCTCCAGGCAACACAGACATGACGCAGACAAAATGAAACCTGAGGAAGTCGTATCTTTCTCTCATTAATGGGAGAGGAGAAAACACACAGCTTTTGCCTTGAGTGTTTTGGGGGAAGTGTTATTTTTAGAAAAGAACATTTTGTGATTTTGTTGTTTGATTTCTCAGAAGGCTTTCTTTTTTAATTTTTTCAGTAAGTTGCTGATTCAAAAAGGAAAAGTAGATTGAGCAATAACAATCAATCAGTAAAAGTAGATTGAGCTCCTCTATGTGCAAGGCATGGAAACAAAGAGGCTGTAAGGCTTTCCCCCTGCTATTTAGATGTTTAGAACTTACTGAGAAAGATTGTATTGCTATATATGTATAGAAAATAAGGCAATCTCATCTGTTGTAGTTCAGAAGAGATAGAATAACTGGAGGGGGGGAAACTGTACATTCCTGAGGAATGGATGAAGTTGTTCATTCATTTGTTCACTGAATGAGTTTCTACTGAACACTTTTTTTTTTGTATGCAGCAGGCACTGGGACAAGAAAGCTCCATAAAAACTTGACGCTACCCTTGAGAAGTTTGTGGTCCACTGGAAGACACAAAGTTAGAATTATAAACGAAGAAGTGCCATGAAGGAATAGAAATTTGTACAAATAACATGGGGCCACAGTAGAAAAGATAGTCAAATCTGTCTAGAGGAGAGAGGTATCAAAAGACTTCATGGAAGAGAGGATACTTAAGATGGGTTTTGAAGGATGGGGACTAACTGACTAGAAGAAAGATAAGGAAAGGTAGTCTAGGCAAAAGAAGCAATACATGCAAAATATTTGTGAGCTAGTGCTGCATGGGTGAGGCTATGTTTATAGATGGAAATGGTAAGAACTTTGGTTGGAGTGGGGAGATGAAGCTAGAGATATAGGAGGTCATGCTCACATCTGGAAGCAATGGGGAATCTTTAAAGGATTTGAAGAAATGGGATAACTTGGTCACATCTTAACTTTGTTTTAAAAACATGAATCACACAGTTTATTTGAGGTACAATTAAACAAGTCAGTGCAATAAATATTATTATAGACTGTGTCTTCCTTCAAATCATCTGTTGAATTCTACCTGCCACTGTGTTGGTATTAGGAGGTGAGGCTTTTGAGAGATAATTAGGTCATAAGGGTGGGGTCCTCAGAGATGGGATTAATGCCCCTGTGCAAGAGACTCCAGTGAGATCTCTTATTTTCTTCTGTCATGTGAGGCCACAGAAAGAAGACCACCATGTGTGAACCAGGCAGCGAGCTCTCACTAGACATTGCATCTGCCCTGATCTTAGACTTCCCAGCATCTATAGTGTGAGAAATAAATGTGTGTTGTTTAAGTCACTCGGTCTATGGTATTTTTGTTATGGCAGCCCACATTGACTAAGACAAGTATATTTGGAGTAGTTAAGTTTCTATAGGAATTCAATGGAAAACCACTTTATCCAGACTGGAACTGTCTCTAGAAAGCTTTTTGAAAAAAGAGATACCAGCAGAAATTAGCATGATGGAAGTGGAAGTGAGTTAGAGAAAGACAGTTTTCCTGAAGGAGGGCGGTAATTTGGGCATAGCAAACTGCTCATGTGGCTGAAAGATCGTTTGGGTAGAAGATCAGGTGAGATGTGTACAGAGTGAGGAAAGGGGCTGGACAGGAATGAGTGCAGTGCCTGTAAAGTCATCCTCAGCAGGCTTTGGGAAGGACTGTAAGCAGGGTGTGATCAGATTGCATTTTAGAAAGAACAGTTTTGCTGTTGGTTAGGGAGTGCATGGTAGGGATGCAAATGAGGAGGAAGAAGGACCTATTTGGGTGAGGAGAGAGATGATGGTGGCCTAGATCCACGTGCTTGCAGTAGAAATCAAAGAAAAGTGCATTAAAAGAACAAATACTTAGGAGGTAAAAAGGATAGAAGTTGGTGATTGTTTGAGTAGCTTGGAATGCTGAGGGGAGGTAGAAGGTCAGGGAAGAAGAGTTCATGAAGTCTGGGGGAATAATGGGCCTATTCAAAGAGATGTGGGACACAGAAGGAGGTGCTTCTTAGTGGTAGACTAGACAGGGATTTTGAGAGACAGGGATTCAGCATGTGTTGTCTGGGGTGTGTGGGCTGAGTGAGCAAGGAAGGAGGAATTGTTATCTCAAGGAACAAACATGAATTGAGCTGCTACTGTGCCTCAGGATCTGGACTACATGGTGGGCTTACGAACCCTGTCGAAAGTATATTCTCAAGAAACACTACAGCCTAGTGAGAGACAAAGGTAGACACATGGATGATTTTTTCTTTTCTTTTCTTTTCTTTTTTTTTCTTTAGAGCATGGAGAGGTGCAGAGGGAGAGGGAGAGAGAGAATTTAAAAAAAAAATATTTTATTTATTTATTTGACAGAGATTACAAGTAGGCAGAGAGGCAGGCAGAGGAGTGTGGGAGCAGTCTCCCTGCTGAGCAGAGAGCCTGATGCGGGGCTTAATCCCAGTACCCTGAGATCATGACCTGAGCTGAAGGCAGAGGCTTTAACCCACTGAGCCACCCAGGCACCCAGTGCAGAGGGAGAGGGAGAGAGAGAATCTTAAGCAGGCTCTGCTCCCAGCACAGAACTTGATGTGGGGCTAAATCTCATAACCTTGACATAATGACCTGAGGCAAAATCAAGATTTGGACACTTAACCAACTGAGCCACCCAGGTGCCCCTGAATGATTTCAATATAATGTTTCAGTGTGTTGATAGACCTAGGTACAGAATTGGGAAAATGTTGACAAGGACATACTCAATGCAAGAATTGTGCTTGTGCTATGTACATGGCAGCGAGTGAATCTAAAAAGAGCCTTTCCTTCAAGAAGATAGCATTTTAATGATGAAACTCAATATATACATATATACACAAAATTAGACAAAGGTTTAGTTAAGTACTGTTATGTTAGCTTAGGTTCTAAGAGAAGCAAAAATAAGATACAGACCTTTGAAGGAGTATGCAGGAAGGGGCTGGTGGGAACTGGGGGAGCCATTCCTCATGGAATGGAGAGGAGAGGGAAGGAAGGCAGGCAGGTGGGAAGTCTGGCTGCGGCGCAGCCTAAGAGAGTTTCAGTTTATGGTGGGTCCCCAAGTCAAAATTGTTGGCCAGAGGATTCCCATATCCCCAGGAACAGATTGCCTTAGTATCTTACCACTTAGCCATTGGCTAGGAGCAGCCCATGGGAAGTGTGGCCTCAGAGCATGTATATGGGTGGATTTCAGAGAGCAACAAATAAGGTCCTTACACAATTGCATTAGAACAAAGAAAAGAGTGACAGAAGTCATAGAATGATAATCCTGGGTTTTTTAAATAATTTAAAATAGTTTTTATTTTATTCTAACTGCAGAGGAAGGACAGTGGAGAATTTAAGTTGGGTAGTGATGAGATTTGACGTATTTGAGGAAGACCACTCTAGCTGCTGTACTGGACATGGCTTATAGGTAGGTTTTCCAGAGTGGAAATTGATTAGATGGTGGTAGATGATGATGATTTATACAGTCAAGGTGCATTGATCCAGTCTGAGGTTGCCAGGGGGTGCTGGTATTGTGCAAAAGGCTTCATGAGGGAGAGGTCATCTGAGCTGTCTTACAGGGGTGGGTTTGTAAAGCAAGTTGCAGAAAGGAGGTGACATTTAAGATGAACTTCACTGGCTCTCTAAAGGGAGGAGCAACCTCATAGCACTTTTCAAAATCACTTCACTAAAACACAGAGCCAAAGCAGTCTTTAATTTAATGCCTTTTATAGGACAGAATACAGTTTAGGAGTAACCAAGGACATTCACAGGTGAAAAGTACTTAAATCAGAGAGACAGCATAGTTAGGGAAAGGAGACCAACCATTTCTCTTTTTATGGCAGAGAACATTAACTGAATATCTCAGAGGCTGAAGCAAAGAAACAAAGAGAACACTAATCTTCTTCCTCAGCCTAGCTCTGAATCCAAACTGGAGCTGCTGTGTGCCATTTTGAAGTTGGAGGGCTCCCAGGAAGTTGGTTTTAAATGGTATTGGAGGCTTGTTTTATAGAACTCATTCCTTGCTATTTGTTTCTGTGTTTTGTTTGTTTGTTTGTTTTTGTTTCTGTTTTTCATAAAACCTACACCTACAATGACAACAATCTCACAGGTCTGTATCACAGACCAAAGTCAAAACACCCAGTCACATTGCTTCATTGACCACTTAGTGGCTTTCTTCTAGAGTTTATATTCTTATTTATTTATTTGACAGAGAGAGAGAAAGAGAGAGGGAGCTCACACAAGTAGGGGGAGGGGTAGAAGGAGGGAGAATCCCAAGCTGACACCCTGCTGAGTGTGGACCCCCAAAATGGGGCTCCATCTCTTGAGATCATCACCTAAGCCAAAATTAAGAGTTGGAAGCTCAACTGACTAAGCCACCCAGGCACCCCTAAATTCTACATTCTGATGTCAGTCATCTCTCCCTTTTTTTCTTTCTTCACTGGCCCTGCCTTAGGTTTATACTTCTGCAATAAATCCCTAACTGTTCTCCCTGCCTCCAAACTCTTACTGTGCATACAGGTCAAGAGACAAAATGATGGCTTATTGGGTAAAAGCAGTCCACTGGTGCATTTTCTTTTTCTTTTTTTGTCCAAAACAGTTTTTGGGGTAAGATGTTGAAATTGAAAAATCAGATGATTTTACATAAAAATACACATTGGCAGTTTCTCATGAAAATTCAGATGAACTAGACTACACTGGTTCATACAGAGTAACAGGTAGGTGAAGCCCATTTCTTTTCAATCAGGCATCAGACTTCTCTCCAGTTTGTCACTGCTTCTCCTCACTGAAGTTTTACACTTTTCATTTTTGTTACCTGCCGGAACCTGGGGTGTATTTGAATCCCAAACACAAATCTGGTCATGTCACACTCTTAAGAACCTGCCCCTGTTTGTCCAATTGAGTTCAAACTCTTCACCCTCACATAGAAAGTCCTTCTTCACCTGGTCTCAATCTCTCTGAGGATCTCCTTTCTGCCTTGTGTCCCTCCCAGAAGCCATGCTGAAAGGCTGTGCCATACCATACACCTGTGTCTTCTGTCCACTGTGATTCCCTCCTTTCAGCTAGGATTCCATTTCTTTTCTTTTCTAGCTGGTGAACATTTATTCTTTAGCCTCAGTTGAGATATAAATCGTCCTCTAACTTCTGCTATCTTTTTACCTGGTTCTTCTCTACTCCCTTAGCATCTCAGGCATACATATGTTAGGACGTTTTACCGGTAGTGTCTGGTCAGTCTGTCTCCTCTAGACTACACAAACTTCATGGTTCTGAGCCATCTTTTCTTTTGGAGGTCTAGTGTATGATAGGTACATGGTATTCAAAGAATAAATGTATCAAGTTGGGAAAACTTGATCTTCCATTTTCTTACTTGTAAAAGGACACCTACTGTTTCCATATTGGGATTATTGTGGGAATCAAATGACCTGATGTCCTTTATACAAGTATTTGGAAACTGCAAAGAAATACATAAGAATGAATGGAATTAGGGGGGACAAGATGGCGGGGAACTAGGAGGAGGCGCCATTTCAACCTGTACCCTAAAGTGACCTGATTACCTACCAAGGAACTCTGATCACCCAGGAAATCAGCCTGAGATTAGAATTCTACATGTCTGGATCTCTACAGGGGCAGAAGATGCCAGTGGGCAGGTAAAGCTGAGTGGGAAAGTCAGACTGGTATCAGAAGATAAACAAAAGGGGGAGGGAGCCACCAGAAGCAAACCATAGGAAAGTAACACCCCAATACGAGAGTGCCCTATAACTGGGGACTAACATTCACTTGGAGTCTGGTAGAAAGCACTCAAAAAGAGCAAAGGATCACAGGGGGAAATTGTGGGAATTGGGATGGTTAGGGACAGGGGCTTAAGCCCTGGGACCAAGGACAACCACCCCTGGGGCTGAGCCAGAGAGAGTGCAGCAGAGAAACCAGGTCTTGGTCCTGGAGCTGTGAGCGAGAGCGCCTAAGGGCACGTGGGTGCGGCTCCCGTGAGGGCCTGGGAATCTCGCCAGCCAGAAGAAACATAGCCTTTTTGCAGTCCCCATGTGTGTGCCGATCCACACAATTAGAGCCTGAGATGCACCCCACACCCTCCCCTGAGAGAGGTGCGCAGAAGCACCAGCCCAGCGCTCTCGGACCTGGAAAGTCTGAGCGCTCCCAGCCCAGGCCAGCGAGAAAATCTCAGTGTTTGATCACTGCTTGGAACCTCTCTGGCAGTCTGGAGCTGCCCAGTCAGCCACCGCTGTTGTGGTTTTGGGTACAAGCAGGAGTTCCTGTGTCCCCAGGGACCGCAACTGGGAACGTGCTCTGCCAGCGGCCAAGGGGGAACTTGTGTGCTCTGCAGCACCCAGAGGGGAACTGAGTGAGGCTTCTCTCTGAGAGGGAGGTCTGGGTGCAGTTTGCTTTCCTCTAAACCTCCAAAAACCATCAAGAGCTGCCAAGGGGAGAGAAAACAAATGAACAAACATAAAAACTTCCAGAGAACAAAAGCCTGAAAAACCGGTTTCCTCAGAGCCCACCCCCTGGAGGGGGGCGGGAGGACTTAACTCAGGAAATACTGCCTGAAAACCCATGCGGCAGGCTCCTCCCCCAGAAAGCCAACCGGGAAACAAACAAACAAACAAATAAAAAAACGACAAGAGAACAACCACCACTACTTCATAGATACAACTTTTATTTTCAATTCGTTCCCACTATTCTGGTTCATTTTTTAATTTTTTCTTTTTATTTTTTATATAGATTTTTTTTAGCCTATTTACCATCACAGTGAGATGTCCAGTACATCAAATTCCATAATAACCTTTTAACCTTAACTTTTTGAATTATATACCCGTGTTTTTCTTTTGCTTTTCTATTTTTTATTTTTTTTTAAATTTTATTTTAGTTTAGTTTAGTTCATTCTTTTTCTTCAATTTTATTTTTTAATATTCATATAGAGTTAAACTTCAAGGTAATCCCCTTTCCCCAATCAGTGCTACCCCTATAGGTAAACCAATTCTTAATCCCCCTTTATCTTAGGAAAGTTGAGTCCTTTAACAAAGATATCAAGATACATCCAGGAAGAATCAAAATAACCTTCCTCGCCCACACTGAGAATTTATAAACACTCTCCCATCTTTTTCTCCCACCAGTGTTTCTGTGTATTGTGTTTGTCCTGGTAGTATACAAATTTTATACCTGGGGTTCTTTTTGACGAGGTCCTTATTTTTGTTTGTTTGTTTGTTTTGCTTCTATATATATATATGTATATATTTTTTCTTCTCTTGTCATATGCTTTTATCAGTCTTTTTGTTTGTCTGTTTTTGCTTATATACTTCACAAATCTTACCTTGTGGCCCATTTGGGCTGAGCCTTCTCTTTTATCTTTCTTTTTCCTGTCTCTCTCTCTCTCTCTCTCTCTCTCTTTTTTTCTTCTTTCCCTCTTTCTTTTTTTCTTTCGTTTGGGTGGGGACTTCTGATTGCTCAGAAGCATTCCAGGGTGCACCTTGACTGCACCACAGTCAATACATCCAGCTACATCCATTCAGCCATCTCTCACCAAAATGACTAGGAGGAGGAATGCCCAACAGAAGGAAAATTCAGAGGATGGACCTTCTGCAACAGAGCTAATGGCTACTGACATAGAAAATATGTCAGAGAGGGAATTCAGGCTAACAACTATCCAGGTGATAGCTAGGTTGGAGAAAGCCATGGATGACCAAACAGAATTGATTAGGGCAGAGCTGAAATCCACCAGAGAGGATGTTCACAATGTTAGGGCAGAACTGAAAGCCACCAGGGATGATGTTCACAATATTATCATTGAGTTCCAATCTAATCTAAATTCCCTAAAAGCTAGAGTAACTGAGACAGAAGATAGAATTAGTGATCTGGAGGACAGACAGCTAGAGAGAAAGGATCAGGAAGAAGCCTGGGACAAACAGCTTAGAAGCAACGAAAGCAGAATTAGGGAAATAAATGATGCCATGAAACATTCCAACATCAGAATTATTGGAATCCCTGAAGGGGAGGAGAAAGAAAGAAGTCTAGAAGATATAGTGGAACAAGTTCTTCATGAAAATTTTCCCAATCTCTCAAATAGACCCAGCATTCATGTACTAGAGGCAGAATGGTCCCCCTCCTCAAGATTATAGATTCTCCAGAGAAAGACAACTATCATATGATATCCCTGATATGAGGAAGTGGAGATGCAACATGGGGGACTAGGGGGGTAGAAAAAGAAGAAAAGAAACAAAATGGGATTGGGAGGGAGACAAAACATAAGTGACTCTTAATCTCACAAAACAAACTGAGGATTGCTGGGGGGAGGGGGTCAGGAAAGGGGGGTGGGGTAATGGACATTGGGGAGGGTATGTGCTATGGTTAGTGCTGTGAAGTGTGTAAACCTGGCGATTCACAGACATGTACCCCTGGGGATAAAAATATGTTTATAAAAAAATAAAATTAAAAAAAAAGATTATAGATTCTCAAAAGTCCTCGAGACACCTGATAATAAGAATGAGGAATTATGATTCTAGAGAAACTCTCTTGAAGACAGCTAGGACAAAGAAGCTCCTTACATACAGAGGAAAGCCCATCAGAATAACGTCAGACCTGTCCACAGAAACCTGGCAAGCCAGAAAGGGCTGGAAAGATATATTCAGGGCACTAAATGAGAAGAACATGCAGCCAAGAATACTTCATCCAGCAAGAATGACATTCAAAATGGATGGAGAGATAAAGAGTTTCCAAGACTGGCAAGGATTAAAAGAGTATGTGACCACCAAGCCGACACTGCAGGAAATATTAAGGGGGGTCCTATAAAAGAGGAAAAATCCTAAGAATATCATTGAACAGAAATATAGATAACCTACAGAAAGAAAGACTTCAAAGGTAACATGATGTCAATAAAAACGGATCTATCAATAATCGCTCTCAATGTGAATGGCCTAAATGTGCCCATAAAATGACACAGGGTTGCAGATTGGATAAAACAACAGGACCCACCCATATGTTGTCTACAAGAGACCCATTCTGAACCTAAAGATACACCCAGATTGAAGGTGAAGGGATGGAGAAGCATCTTTCATGCCAATGGGCCTCACAAGAAGGCAGGGGTAGCGATTCTCATATCAGATAAATTAGGTTTTAAACTAAAGACTGCAGTCAGAGATACAGAAGGACACTACATCATTCTTAAAGGGACTATCCACCAAGATGATCTAACAATTGTAAATATCTAGGCCCCAAATATGGGAGCAGCCAATTACATAAGAAAACTATTAATTAAGATAAAGAGTCATATTGGTATGAATACATTGATAATAGGAGATCTTAACACACCTCTCTCAGTAATAGACAGATCATCCATGCAGAAAATCAATAAAGAAACAAAAGCATTGAGTGACACATTGGACCAGATAGACCTCATAGATATATACAGAACATTCCACCAAAAACAACAGAATACTCATTCTTCTCAAGTGCACATGGAACCTTCTCCAGAA